>CM074721.1:516207206-516393483 GCA_037306005.1 Rhinophrynus dorsalis | reverse complement strand
TGACTTGAAAGACTGCAGATGTTCCCTTATTCCCTGTATTCTGTTGGTCTACACAACATTGTTATGTGTGGTCATTGTTCCACACAAGGTGTGGAGACATGTTGCCAGATCCTTACATCTCAAGATTCACTGTCTGCTGGTGGTACTAATGGCAACAGTGGCAGTGCCAAGGAGGACTCCAAGGATGCCTTGGAGTCAACAGGGATATTATCCAGGCCCTGGATTCTAGAACAAGATGACAACAGTGAAACAGGTCAAGGCTCAAAATTTCCACTCTCCACTAGCCAATGGCGAGTGAAAATTTAGCCCTGGCGAGTAGAAATTCAGGCCTAGTGGGTATGTTATGTATTGCAGTGGCGAGTAACTTTTCAGGTCTGGCTAGTAGCAAAGGACTTCACATTTTAAGCCCTGAAATAGGTGTTATCATCATCATTGTTGATAACATTCTGGGCTGGTGGAGGTTGCCCTTGCCGCTCACTTTTGTGTGAGATTTTAAAGAAAAAAGGTGGAACCGTGTTAGCAAGTAGAGTAGATGGGATTCAATGTACTTTTGTAACACTCAGATAAAAAGGTGATAGCTTTTAATGGCTAATTGAGGACATAGACATTATGACTTACATTGGTTTCAAATGTGAGCCATACTCTGTAAATATAAATTCAGTGTAATTCTAGCTTTATTTGTTAACCAATGACTGTAGAAGGGATCTTAGTGTCCTTAGAGCTTGCACTTCTATGTCATCAGTTAGCTATTAAAAGGTGTCACCTTTATATCACATGTGTAAGATTTCGGTGCACTTTGTTTTCATTGTTGGGGATGGATAGTTGGCACAGTGACATCATCACTTTTTGGGGAGCGGGGGAGATAGTTCAATATGTTTAACAGGCATCTCTGGGTGGTTATACTGCAGGATCTTTATTAGGGCAAAAAACTCCAATAATGTAGGTACTATGACAATTATACAATAATATGAATAAACCAATGGATCGATGCAATGATCACAACAATGCGTTATGCATAAAAAATGTTTTGGTATATTATGAGCCAATAAAATGAAAAAATAAAACTACAAATATATAATCTTAAAATCTGAAATCTTAAAATAATTTTATTGGTATCACTAGGTAATCCACTGCAATCAAACAGATTCGAGTGTGCTCTCAGTGCCTATTAACAAGCCAGGATTTTAGAACTTCCTTTTAAGAGCACAGGTGAGTTAATGTATGTATCTTGTATGTATCTTTATTTATATAGCGCCATACATGTACACAGCGCTTAACAGAATCCTATATAATAATTCGCTAAGTTGTGTGTAACGCCCGACATGCGCAGTAGACACTGCTGCGTGTGCGGCAGTCATGCGCAGTACAGACTGCCTGCGCCGCGGCTGATACAGAGCTGGGCGCTCCGAAGGAGCATCCAGCTCTGTATCAGCAGTGGCGTGGGCAGTCTCTACCGCGCATGACTGCCCCGAGACCGGCTGCCAGAGGCACTGTGGCCCGTGTAACGGGCTGTTCAACTAGTCTGAAATAATACAATACAAAATACAGAACAGGGTTAAGAGCGTAAAGCTAAAGGGCAATCATTGCATTAGTTTTTGGGAAAGTGCAGCAAGGGAAACATACACTGGGAAAGGGACCCTGCCCCAAGGAGCTTACAATCTATTTAGAGTTCATGATGACATACAGAGACAGTAGGGGGATGATTATAAGTGCAAGTACAAGGTGTGGTGAAAGAAGTGCAGAAGGATTCTGATGTGACTCTCAGTGTGCAGAAGGAGGACATTGCTATTGAGATGCCTCCTTGAGCAGGTGGGTTTTGAGGAGATGCTTGAAAGTGATGATTGTGGATGATTGGTGAATGGTGATAGGGAGGGCATTCCAAAGTCGAGGGGCAGCCAGTGAAAAAGCTTGTAAACGAGAGATGGCTCAATTTGTGTAGGGAGAGGACAGGAAGATCCCTTGGGAAGACCGTAGGTTACGGGAAGGGGTGTACTGGGAGATAAGAGCAGAAATGTAAGAGGGTGCAGAAGAACACAGAGACTTACAGGAGAAGAGGAGAATTGTAAGAAATACGATACTTTATAGGGTGCCAATTGAGGGATTTCAGGAGGAGATGAGAGGGCAGGTATCTGGGAGCAAATGTGGTGATTCTTGCGGCTGAATTGATAACAGATTGAAGTGGAGAGAAATGAGAAGCAGGTAGACCAGAGAGTAGAATGTTACAGTAGTCAAGTCAGGATAGAATGAGTGCCTGAGATACAGTTTTTGCAGTTGACATGCAGAGGAAAGGACGTATTTAATTAATACAACTGAGCCTCTGATCAACTCACTTGTGTTCTAGCAGGGAAATTCCTAAGTCCTGGCCTGCTGTATAGTATACAGTCTGCATGTGTCTGTGTATAAGGACTGGCACTATACAGTATAGAAAGGACAGTCCCTGTTTGACACCAAAATCCCTCTGCTCCTCTGTTTAGGAGATTACACTGTGTGGTGTATATACAAGTGTATCAGATTGCTCCACATCAATAAAACCCACAGTAATGTGTGTATAAACTTCTGTATATATCTTATAAATTAGTCTGTGTAAAAAATACTTTCATCTTCTTCTAAATCATTCACTTACACAAGGAGTAACTTAATCATTTCAATGCCAGAGGGGTATGCAATGCATTGATTACCCCCTGGTACTCAAAGGGTTAAACATTCTCTAAAATACACCACCAGCCATAACCCCAGTAACACCACCTAAAACACAAATGTCCCTCTTTGGCCATTTGAAATGTTGGGAGGTATGTTGCTTACACTGCTCACACTGTATGTATGCATGTATGTTCTGTTATGCATCTGTGTGTCACTGTCTGTGTATGTCAGTGCATGTGTGTGTATGTATGTGTGTTGCATGCATCTCTGTCTATCACTGTGTGTCCCCCTGTATATGTGTGTGTTTGCACATGTGTCTGCACATCACTGTGTATACCTTTCTGACACGTACACCCTTCACCATATTTCACTATCATAACATTTACTAAAAAAAAAAAAAAAAACATTCCCTGCAAAACATGACGGGCAACGCCGTCCCACATTGCTAGTCTAATCTAAAATTAGAACCAAAGCTAGACTATAAAATAGATGCAAAATGATCCTCTAGACATGTTTTACTATAATATAAATAAAAAATTATGTAATGTACAAAAAGTGAAAAAGCAATCAAACTCAGTGAAACCTTAATGGATGGTGATAGTCCTATAGTCCACTCCCATCCTTAGCATAAAAAGATCCTGATAGATGTGGAACTGTAATCCTATAGCGAATTATAGTTTTTGTTTGCACTAGATGAAATTCCAAAGCAAGGGGTCCATCCTGTTATCCTGTTGATAAGCGAGCTTGGATATGGTCTGACACTCACGACAATTCACTGTGAGATGCAACACACATGAAGGGTCAACCTTCCCTTATAGGAGTCTCCCTCCTGGCCTCTATTGTAGATATAGACGGGTGATATAAATGTAGTTTCTCAGGTTCTGCATGTACGGCTAGAGTACAAAAACCTCCTGTCCAGTGTTAAATCCAGAATATCATCCTTTAATACGTGAGCCAGTAAAGTTCAGTGAGTAGAATCTATGCAACAAAATATACAAAGTCCCAACACGTTTTGTATCTAAATCAATAATTCCTCAGATTTAGTGATGAGCGAGCATGCTCGGCCGAAGCTCGGTTCGGCTCGAGCATCGCTCTGCTCGGCACATGGCGGTACTCGTACGAGTACCGCATGTGCTCGCCCGCCATGTTCGGGTCTCCTCCCCGCACGTTTCGCTGCTGCTGCGCAGCCAATAAACGTGCGGGGAGGCTCTGACATCAGTGTAATGCCAGCAGCCATGTTGGCTGCTGGCATTACACTGATTGGCTGGCCAGAACCCGTGATCGGGTGCTGTATAGCACCTGACCAGAGAGTTCGGCTCAGTCTTAGCCAGGGAGAGATGAGGATAGGAAGGGAAAGTCAGTGTAGGGAGAAGAAAAGTGTTGGAACACCATATAAAGACCCAAAAGTCCTTTTTAGGACTGTTGTGTGTGGGGGCAGCAGTTATATTTTGTTTGGGGGGGCACAAATTTAAAAAAAAACCGTCACATATTCCGTTCACTGTGCCTAGCCGCAGATTAGCAGCACATTCTGTTTAGTGTGCAAAGTTGCAGATTAGCAGCACATTCTGTTTAGTGTGCAAAGTTGCAGATTAGCAGCACATTCTGTTTAGTGTGCAAAGTTGCAGATTAGCAGCATATTCTGTTTAGTGTGCAAAGTTGCAGATTAGCAGCACATTCTGTTTAGTGTGGAAAGTGTAAAAAATAAACGTCGCATATTCCGTTCACTGTGCCTAGCCGCAGATTAGCAGCACATTCTGTTTAGTGTGCAAAGTTGCAGATTAGCAGCACATTCTGTTTAGTGTGGAAAGTGTAAAAAATAAACGTCACATATTCCGTTCACTGTGCCTAGCCGCAGATTAGCAGCACATTCTGTTTAGTGTGCAAAGTTGCAGATTAGCAGCACATTCTGTTTAGTGTGGAAAGTGTAAAAAATAAACGTCACATATTCCGTTCACTGTGCCTAGCCGCAGATTAGCAGCACATTCTGTTTAGTGTGCAAAGTTGCAGATTAGCAGCACATTCTGTTTAGTGTGCAAAGTGTAAAAAATAAACGTCACATATTCCGTTCACTGTGCCTAGCCGCAGATTAGCAGCACATTCTGTTTAGTGTGCCTAGCCGCAGATTAGCGTCACATTAAAACCTGTGGTAGCTGCGGCCTCCGTTCCTGAATGCTGTACCTTACCCGGGCCATAACCACGTTGAACACCTGCTTTACGCTGCGCACGTTTCCCTCTTAATCATGGCCCCAGTTCCGAAAAATCGATGAAATTTTTTGCAGAATTTGCAGATGATATACAAGTAAATATACAGCAAATACTGTTTGGTAACAATTTTTCGCCTAAAATCGTTTTTATCTTCCTTTTTGTGTGTTTTACGGTCAGTCTGTAAAAATGGCGTACTACGGGCGAAACATCGTTCCCAGAAGCGACGTTGGAGTCCAAGATGCATCCAGACATCCTCCCTATGCTGTCCCTGAACCATTTCTGTGGTGTTTCCATCATTTTCTGCCCTTTTCCTATGGACCAGGCACCCTCCCCTCATCAGAGCAGGGGGTGCCTGGTGTAATGCTCGAGTCCTCCCATTGACTTCAATGGGGCTCGGGTGCTCGGCCGAGCACTCGAGCCTCCGGGGGTGCTCGGCCAGAGCACCCGAACACCCGAGCATTGGGGTGCTCGATCATCACTACTCAGATTATCAGTTTGATTAAAGGAAGACGTTCTGGATTTAACACTGGACGAGAGGTTTGTGTTCTGCGTGAGAAAATTAATTTATATAATCTGTAATACCCGTCTATATCCACAGCAGAGGTTGGGAGGCAGAGCCCTATAATGGAAGGCTGACACTTCTGTGTGTGTGTGTGTGTTGCATCTCAAGGATCATTTTTAGGAGTGTCGGCCCATATCCCTGCCAGCTTATCAACAGGATAACAGGTTTGTCCTCTTGCTTTGGAATTTAATTTATTGCGAACAGAAACTATTATCCAATTTAATAGGGCAGATGTGTCCTATTAACAACCTTCACAACCTTTCACAAAGTGTGTACATTGTGGTTAATTACAATTGCACAGTCCCTGCCCCAATGAAAAATAATCAATAAAACAATTATTCCCTAAGTGGTTTGCCATTTAGTGTATATGTAACATACTTGTTTCTGCAACTCAAATGCGTAACCTTACATTTATGTATGTATCTGTGTATCGTTATTTATATAGCACCATACATGTAAACAGCGTTTTACAGAAATAGTAATAGAACAATATAAAAAAACGTTAAAGAGTTAAGAGCATCAGGTTTAAGTGCGATCGTTGCTTAAAGGGATAGTAATGTTTCACAAAAACAGCAGCTCCAATTAATCTTAATAGTATTTGAGCCATAGAGAATGTTATTACAATACTGTCAGAGTTGTAGTTCAAGAGTAATTGAAGGATAAAGTTTTCCCCTCCCGCCCCTTTTACCTAGTGTAAGCCATTTCTTTTCAGATGTGGAATGCAGTCCATAGACCATACAGATAACAGCAGGGGACAATCTTCTTCCTATGAGAACAATGAAAGCCCTGTCCCTCTTGACAAGTTTTTCAGGTTTTTCCCTTATCTTAATTGAAGATTGTCCCTCTTTGCAATCTACCTGGACACACCCTGCTGCTCTGAGCTGGTCAGTAAAAGGGGCGGGAGGGGGATACTTTATCATTCATTTACTCTCGAACTACAACTCTGACAGAATTGAAATAACACTTTCCATGGCCCAAATACTATGAAGATTAATTAGAGCTGCTTTTATTATCAAACATTACTATCCCTTTAATTAGCAGGGGAAAAGTGCAGCAAAGAGAATCATGCACTGGGAAGGGGACCCTGCCCGAAAGAGCTTACAATCTAACCAGTAATCATGACACCATACAGGGAGAGGAGGAGGAGGATCATAAATGCAAGCACAATGCTTCAGTAATGGAAGTTCAGAATGATTCTGATGTGACCGTCAGTGTGCACAAGGAGAATAATGTTACTGAGATGCCCCTTTAAGCAGCTGATTTTTAGGAGATGTTATGAAAGTGATGTGTGGATGATTGGTGAATGGTTTTAGGGAGGGAATTCCAAAGCTGAGAGGCACCCAGTGGAAATGATTGCAGCCAAGAGATGGCTCAAGTTGTGTAAGGAGAGTACAGAACGAACACTTGAGAAGAACGTAGATGACTGGAAAGAGTGTAGCGGGAGATAAGAGCAGAAATGTAAGAGGGTGCTGAAGAAGAAGAATTTTGAAGAAGAAGATGAGAAGAATTGTGCAAGAAATATAATACCTTAAGAGTAGCCAAGAGAGAGATTTCAGGAGCAGAGGGAAGGTATATGGTAGAATGGGTAGTTATTCTTGCAGCTGAATTGAGAACAGACTGAATCAGAGAAAGGCGGGAAGATCACATTTTACTCATTCAATCAGTTTATCAAAATCTTTCTGTAGTGAAAAAACATCATGTTCTGTGTGTATTTCCTTTAGTGTCATCAGTAAAGATTGAGACATTACCTTCAATACAATTAGCAAAGGAATAAAAAAGCATTGGGCCCAGGAATGAACCCTGAAGCACTCCATTTACAACTTTAGACCAAATTTTAAGAGGTTTTACAAAAACTCTCTGTAATTTATCATTTAACCAGTTCTTTATCCATGCACAGATTTCACCTCCCAAGCCAAAGCCTTTCATGTAGTAACTTGTAGTAGGGTACAATACTAATGGCTTTTACAAAATCCAAGAATACTACATTGACAGCAATACAATACCACTTACCCTTTCAGAAAATGTAAGTAATTAGTTTGACATGATGTATTCTTCCTGAAACCATGTTCTTACTAATAAAGTTTTTAGTTGTCACATAGTCCTGAATACTATTGGTTAGTAATCCTTCTACTATCCTACCTTATAAGGAAGTCAATATCACTGGTCTATAGATTCCCACTGTAGATGTTGCCTCCTTTTTGAATAATAGTACTACATCTGCTTTCCTCAAGTTGAATAAGTGCATCAATAAATATTAAGTATAATTAATATGTTTAAGGTGTTAGCTATTGCTTTATGCTCACTAATACATTAACTTGTCTCAGTTTTAAGCATGACGATATCAGCCTGAATATTTTTTGCCATTTATATACTTTTAAAAATGTTTAGGATTTTCCTTGCTCTCTTTTGCAATACTTTTCTCATTGTAAATTTTAGCTAGCCTAATTGCTTACTTGCAGAATCTATTGTATTCTTTATATTTTTAAAATAATCATAACTAAAATAATTTAATAACTGATTCTTATTACTCATTTCCCTGTGAACCTTTGTTGAGCCATATTGGACGCAATTTGTTCCTCTTGTATTTATTCTGCAGTGGTGTATGTAAATCTGCCCCTGCTTAGCAACTGCCATATACCAGTGAGCCCAAAGTATTTTATCCATTTTTATCAGTGCTATCTTAGTTTTTCTTTGGATGGGCATTATTTTTCTTCTTGTTTGCCAAGAATCTGTGAAAGTAATTCAATATGATAAAACCCATGAAGCATAGAGACAGGTCAAGGGCCATGTCTGACTCCACTAGCTGGATAGCCCTACTGTACATTAACTTTAAATGTATGTAATTGTTGTTATCTATTATCTGTAGGTCTTTACCCTCTGAGAAATGCACTGTTTGCAAACAGAAAAAAGGACTTTGACTATTAGACTTATGTCAAACCTAAATATTTGCAATGATCAGGTCTCATGTATCAGTACAGAATAAAGCACCAGTTATTCTTATTTTATTCATTATACCTGTGGGACACTCAAACCATTTAACAATTTTAGACTACTTCAGACACTTTAGAAAATAAGTCAATTATTATACACATTTTTGCAAACTGCAGTAGAAGTGTATTATGATCCATCTTTGCTTCCATATGTGAACACCAAACAAGCTTCTCTCCTTGGAATCAGGAGATGTTTTTCTGACGTGCAGGACACGGGTTCTCTTCAAAAATGTCACACAAAAAATAGTGTGCGACTACACAGCACATCAACCATGTTGCCTTGATTAAAAGGGCAACATGAGAATCTAGCTCTTTTGATGCAGGCAAGATTCTCATGTCACCCTTTTCACCGTTTGAGTGCCAGAATGGTACGGAACGCATGACACTCAAAGGGTTAATCACGGCGACATGGTTAATACGCTGTGTAGTCGCACCCTTTTGTGTGCAACATTTTTAAAGGATACCCAGGACACGGTACCATAGAAGGAACAGCCCATATCTTTAAATTATTTGGCTGATTTCAATGCACATGTACCTATCTAATCTTCTTCTTATCCTTTATTTATTGAGAGCCAACATATTGCACAGCGTTGTACAAAGGAGGGGTGAGAGGAACATTGAGCAAGGGGACCTGATCAAAACAATAGGTAGTGAGGACCCTACTTGCAAGATAGTTGTCACAGGACCTGGTCATTGCTGTTGCTGGTGTAAAGTTGTTGTCTGCGACATGCATTGTGATAACTGCCCACGAGAATGTTCTTATGTGATAACTAATTTTTGCAAGTTTTTGGTGCATTACTATCAAAGATAACCTTGTAATCGAATCCTAAAAAGGTTTTAGCTGATTACACATAATGGGAATTATAGTCTCCAACAGCTGAAATGCCTAAATGGTATGTTGTGATTCATTACTGTCCCATTGAAAGGAACACTAACATCCGAAAATGAATTGGGGTTATATACAATATGTTGCAATGCATTGGATACCTGTCTGGAAATCAGTGGGTTAAAATGGAACCTATACTTTGTAATGAGTAGTTTATTTTGAAAGGGCTTTCAAAAATCACCTATATTTGTTAGCAATGTTTTATTTAGAACAATAGTTTGAGATTTGTAGCTGTGTTTGCCAGTTTATGCAAATCAGTAGTACTTGCTGGCATGCCAGGCAGATACTAACATTCCAAACTGCTCTCCATCCTAACTGCCACTCCCTGCCAGCCAGATACTAACATTCTAAACTGCTCTCCATCCTAACTGCCACTCCCTGATAGCCAGATACTAACATTTCACACTGCTGTCCATCCTAACTGTCACTCCCTGCCAGTAATATACTAACGTTCCAAACTGCTCTCCATCCTAACTGCCACTCACAGCCAGCAATATACTAACATCCCACACTGTCCATCCTAACCACCACTCCCTGCCAGCAATATACTAACATTCCACACTGCTGTCCATCGTAACCGCCACTCCCTACCAGCAATAAACTAACATCCCACACTGTCCATCCTAACGGCCACTCCCAACCAGCAATATACTAACATTCCACACTGCTGTCCATCCTAACTGTCACTCCCTGTCAGCAATATATTAACATTCCACACTGCTCTCCATCCTAACCGCCACTCCCTGCCAGCAATATACTAACATTCCACACTGCTCTCCATCCTAACCACCACTCCCTGCCAGCCAGATACTAACTTCCACACTGCTCTCCACTCTAACCGCCACTACCTGCCATCAATATACTAACATTCCACACTGTCCATCCTAACCGCCACTCCCTGCCAGCAATATACTAACATTCCACACTGCTGTCCATCCTAACTGCCACTCCCTGCCAGCAATATATTAACATTCCACACTGCTGTCCATCCTAACCGCCACTACCTGCCATCAATATACTAACATTCCACACTGCTGTCCATCCTAACTGTCACTCCCTGCCAGCCAGATACTAACATTCCACACTGCTGTCCCTCCTAACTGCCACTCTGTACCAGCCAGCACTAGCTCATTTGCATGAACTGACAAATAAATAATAATAACTAGTATTTATATAGCGCCTTTCTCCCAGTGGGACTCAAAGCGCTTTCATCACACTCTCTCGGAACTAACCATATCGGCAGCTGAAATAATAGATGTTATTATTACCCAATGAGTGGTACTCATTTATCGACCTCGGAAGGACGCAGGGCTGAGTTGACCCTGCCGGGATTCAAACGGGCAGCCTTGAGGTTTGAACAGTCTCCATCGTCAGGGAGTTTACAACTGAACTATCTCACCGGCCTGAGTAAAGTATTAAGTGAAATTAAAAAAATTACTAAAATAAATATACTGTAGATGATTTTTAAAGCTTTTTACAAAGAAAGAATGTCATTTTCTAATGCATGCGTAGACTGATTTATGAAAATCCCAACCAGGAGAGGAGGCCGTCGTGGAAGAGGCCAGAAGATATCCCAAAAGAAGAAATCAACACCCTCACAGATATTAGAGATCATAAATATGTCTAGTGTAACCCTTACTAGGGTTCAGGAGAGTGTATTGCAGCTGGGTTTGCAGTCTCCTGATAATGTACATCCCAAAGACGTATGTGCGGATTTACAATCTTTGGGGGAGGAATTTCCATTGCATCTGGGGGACAGCCAAGTGGTCCATATGGACTCTGGGCTTACCTCAAAGTCCACCTTTTTTCCGAAACATGTCAAGGGGACACATTTGGATGCCTTCCAGAAGTTAGTGGAACGTGACCTAACGGAATTGTATCCTGGGTCTCACTCCAGGGTCACTGCTGGGAACCTCTCTTGCCTAGATAAGGAATCTTTAACTCAGCTTAAAAACAATCTGGAGATTGTTATTAAAATGGTGGACAATGGGGGAACAGTAGTGGTCCTGGATGAGGTCTCTTATTTCAATGAGGCCAAACGGCAACTAGATGACCATGACACATATACAGTTCTGGGTTTTAATCCCATGTACATGTTTAAGATATAATTGACCAAATTGTGCAGTTAGGAGTTTCTTTAGGGTTTTGAACCCAAGAGAAAAGGCAGCCCTGATCCCTGAGAGTGTGGTGATACCGATCTTCCAAAACCTTCCCAAGGTCCACAAGTCTTTGGTCTGCCCTCCAGGAAGGCCAATTGTGTCCGGTATTGGCTCACTTACTGAGCCATTGTCGGACCTTGTGGTATACTATCTCTAACCGGTGGTGGAGGCACTGCCCTGCACTCTCAGGGATACGAAGCAGGTCCTGATGGATATGTCCCAAGTTACTTGGGAAAGGGGTTACTCATGGTTGTGAGCCTATGTTACAGCCCTGTATTCCTCCATACCACACAATTTGGCTCTTGCTTCATTGAAACAACAATTGGAGTTGTTTTCACAATATTCTGAAAAAGAATGAAATCTTTAAGAATGGCAAAAAGATAAAATGTATGCATGCAAATGCTCGCAGTCTGGCTGGTAAGATGGGGGAACTAGAAATGATTGCAGTACATGAGCAGTATGATCTGATTGGAGTGTCTGAAACCTGGTTAGATGATACGTATGACTTGGCAGTCAATCTAGAGGGTTATTCACTTTTTAGGAGGGACAGGGTTAATAAAAGGGGAGGAGGGGTATGCCTATATGTTAAGCAGGCCTTAAAACCTAGTTTAAGGGAAGATATAAATGAAGGGTCCAATGAAAAGGTAGAGGCCTTGTGGGTTGAAATACACACTGGGGGCACACATAATAAAAAGATATTGGTGGGGGTTTGCTACAAGCCACCTAATGTTGGGGAGTTGGAGGAAGCCCAGCTTTTACTGCAAATGGAAAAGGCTGCTAGGTCAGCAAAGGTAATTATAATGGGAGATTTCAACTACCCTGAAATTGACTGGAGCAATATGACTTCAGGCACAACAAAGGGAAATATTTTTCTAAGTATGATAAATGATAATTTTATGTCCCAACTAGTAGAGGAGCCAACTAGAAAAGAGGCCTTGCTTGACCTAGTGCTCTCAAACGATTCTGACATTGTAAACAGTGTGCAGGTAAGGGAACATTTGGGCAGCAGTGACCATAATATTGTATCCTTTGAAGTTTGTTATGAGAAACCCAATAGCAAGAGTTTAACCAAAACATTCAATTTCAAAAAGGCTAATTTTACAAAGTTAAAAGAAGCTTTAAAGGATATCCAGTGGGATGTAATTTTCAAAGATAAAAATGCACAAGAGTCATGGAATGTATTTAAAATGCTCTTGGGCAAATATACACGTCAATATATACCATTGGGGAATAAGCACAAGAGAAGTAAAGCAAAACCAATGTGGATTAATAATGTGGTTAGCAGGGAAATGAGAAATAAAAAGCAGGCTTTTAAGGTGTTTAAGTCAAATGGGTCAGATGCATCATTTAAAAAATATAAAGAATGTAATAAAATCTGCAAACAAGCAATTAAGCTAGCTAAAATAGAAAATGAGCGAAACATTGCAAACGAGAGCAAGAAAAACCCTAAACAATTCTACAAGTATATTAACAACAAAAAAGTTAAGGTTGATATTGGTCCTCTTAGGACTGAAACAGGTGAATTGATTAGTGAGGATAAAGCTATGGCTGAGACCCTAAATACGTTCTTTGCTTCAGTATATACAAAGGAAGCAGAAATGACAAGCTATGGGCAAACAGACAAAACCATGGAATTTCCTCCAACATCTACATGGCTTACTGAGGACAAGGTCCAAAAGAGACTGGAAAGGGTTATAGTGAATAAAGCGCCTGGACCGGACGGTATACACCCAAGGGTACTTAAGGAACTTAGTTCAGTAATAGAAAAACCATTATACTTAATATTTATTGATTCGCTTTCATCAGGCATAGTGCCCTGTGATTGGAGGAAAGCTGATGTAGTTCCATTGTTTAAAAAGGGAGCAAGATCCAAACCAGGAAATTATAGACCTGTGAGCTTGACTTCCATAGTGGGTAAGATACTAGAAGGGTTATTAACTGATAGTATTCAGAACTATGTGAAGACAAACAATATCATTAGTAGGAATCAGCATGGTTTCATGAAGAACAGATCATGTCAGACTAATTTACTTGCATTTTATGAAAGAGTGAGTAGTAATTTGGACAGGGGAATTGCTGTTGATGTAGTATACTTGGATTTTGCAAAAGCCTTTGACACAGTGCCTCACAACAGGTTACTGCATAAATTAAAAGGCTTCGGTTTGGGTGGTGGTATCTGTACATGGATTGAGAACTGGTTAAATGATAGATGGCAGAGAGTTGTTGTAAATGGAACTTTTTCAAATTGGTCTAGGGTTATAAGTGGGGTACCGCAGGGTTCAGTCCTGGGCCCAATGCTTTTTAATTTGTTTATTAATGATCTAGAAGTGGGAATTGAAAGTAGCATCTCAATCTTTGCTGATGACACTAAGCTATGTAAGGAAATACATACAGAGCTCGATGTTTTTTCCCTACAGAAGGATTTAGATAAACTAAGTGAATGGGCAGAAAAGTGGCAGATGTCATTTAATGTAGATAAATGTAAGGTTATGCATTTGGGTTGTAGAAACAAACTTGCTACATATACTCTAAATGGGAAACAACTTGGGAAATCCTCATTAGAGAAAGATTTAGGTGTACTGATAGACAATAGTCTTCACAGCAGTGTGCAGAGTCACTCAGCTGCTGCAAGAGCAAATAGAGTACTAGCCTGCATAAAAAGAGGTGTAGAAGCAAGGGATGCTAACATTATCCTACCTCTGTATAAATCCTTGGTTAGGCCTCATCTAGAATATGGAGTACAATTTTGGGCGCCTGTTCTAAAAACAGACATTACTGAACTGGAAAAGGTGCAGAGACGTGCAACAAAACTGATAAAGGGATTGGAGGATCTGAGTTACAAAGAGAGACTAGCCAAACTGGGTTTGTTTACATTAGAAAAGAGACGTCTAAGGGGTGATATGATTACCATTTACAAATACATTCAAGGCCAATACAAAGAACTATCCAATGAATTATTTATGCAAAGAGCTGAGCTAAGAACAAGAGGTCATCCATTAAGACTTGAGGAAAGGCGCTTTCGACTAAAACACAGGCAGGGATTCTTTACAGTAAGGGCGGTAAGGCTATGGAATTCTTTGCCTCGGGATGCTGTGCTTGCAGATAATGTAACTGCATTCAAAAAAGCAATGGATGCCTATCTAGCACAGAACAATATTGACAGTTATGACAGATGGCTTCAAAGCAAATAGGATATTAAGCCGGGGAACTATTTGACACACTCACACACACACCTACATTGGAAATTGCTCCAGAGGGCTTTTTTGTTGCCTTCCTCTGGATCAACAGGGGTGTTATTGGCATGGGCTGGACTTGATGGACGCATGTCTTTTTTCAGCCTTATCTACTATGTTACTATGTTACTATGTTACTATTCTGAAAGTCTTATGGTCTTCTTGGTGCAAGCTGTTGAATACCTCCTGTGCCACAACTATTTTGCTTTCGATGGGGTCTTCTGCCTCCAGAGATGTGGAACCGAAATGGGCTGGTGGGAGCGGATCCACATCTTTTGGGCAGGGGGTCCCCATCTGGAGCGAATTGTGTGGTACAGGAGGTATATTGATGACCTCTTGTTCATTTGGTCAGGGAATGAGGTGGAGGCAGAGTCATTCATGGCCAGCCTCAATGAGAATCAGCACAACTTACGTTTCACTCATTCATTTGACCAGGTGAAAATTCCCTTCTTGGACTTGGAGTTGAGAGGTTGTAGTGACACACAACGGATTATTACTAACAACTATAGGAAGCCAGTGGCAGGCAATGGCCTTCTGCATGCCCGTTCGTCTCATCTCCACTCTCAAATCACTAATATCCCCAAGGGACAGTTCCTGCATTTGCGCAGGAACTGCTCCATGGAGGAGGATTTTATTACATCATCTGTGGATTTGGAGCGCAGATTTAGAGCAAGGGGGTATGCGAAGGACTTGTTGCCACAGGCATACAAATCAGCCCTCCACCAACCAAGGCAGGCTTTATTAGATAAGCCCTCCAAGCCCAATAGGGGATCTACTGATGAAATTAGGTTCATTATCACATTTAGTTCACAGTATGGGCAGATATTTGATATAGTCCAGAAATATCTGCCGATGCTGAGTGCTGATGACAAGTTGGCAGGTATAGTTAAGGACGGATGTAGGTTTGTTGCCAAGCGGGGTGCAACCATTGGCAATATTGTATCACGTAGCCTATTTATGAGTACAAAACAAAAACCCACATGGTTGTTGCACAAGGGTTCCTTTGCATGTGGTGGGTCCAGGTGCAAGAGTTGCCAATATGTGTTACAGACAAAAAAGCTTAGGAGTTCTATGGAAGGAATAGAATTTGACATAGGTAGCTACATTAATTGTGGCGCTCACTGTGTCATATATCTTTTCACATGCACTTCTTGTTTTGTCCAGTATGTGGGACGTACATCTTGACCATTACATCAAAGGATAAGGGAGCATGTTTACCAAACGGAGAGGCACTTCCTTGACTCTGCGATTTCTAGGCATATCCATGATACTCATGGAGGCGATCTGTCATGTTTACAATTTGTGGACATCAAACGAGTACAGTTACACTGGCGGGGTGGAGATATCTTGAGGCTTCTAAATGAGCGAGAAGCCTTTTGGATATTGACACTAAAAACCAGGGTCCCGTCAGGTTTGAATATGGAATGGGACATCAGTCATATTTTTTGATGGCTTTTTTAGTATCATTTGTTTATATCAAGATATGGTGCCATTTGGAGCTTTGATGGTCCAGTGGAATAATAGGATGTCCGACCATGTAAGATTTGCTCTATGAGTGAATATATATAAATATATATGTGAGCTGGGTTTAATCTTACCCCACATGTTTTATTTTATATATTTTTTGGGATCTAATATAAGATCTATGAACGCATCTGTTCGGTTGGATATATATATATATTTTTTTTTTACCATGGGATCGACACCTCTCTTGGCATCCTCAATAAAACATTAAACCACATTGGCAATTCACCGTTGCAATGTCTGATTTCCCATTTTCCATCTTTTCCCATATATATGATACAGATGATTCTATTTATATTTGTTTTCATCCTTATTTATCTATTTATTTATATACATTTTTTGTATCTATATATTCTCGTTGTCAATGCTGATCAGTATATCTCCTATTAGATTATTGCTCTTCTTTTTTGTAATGTGTACTGCTGGCGCGGCTTGCATGGGACACTCAGGGGTTAATACTATTTTAGTAATTGACCGTGAGAGTGTTTTTGAGCCGGCGGCGCAGTGCACATTTAGAAGTAGAGTATGATAGGCCAGGATAATTGTTTTTAAATCCGGGCCTTTTTGGCGGCTAGTGAGTCTAGGAGTAAGCGCATGGTAGCACGAAACGCGTCAGACTTTTCTGCGTTTCCATCTATGTCTTTGTGTCTCGCTCCCTCTGTGTTAGGCTATGTAGGATCAAGATTTTAATATATTGGAATAAAGTTTATTTTTCACAAGTCCGACATGTCACGTGATCTTGTCGTCATGTTCAGTTTACAGCACATTGGAAGAAGATGAATGCATCCAAGTTCTTTCAAGTTTGTAGACTGCAACCAGCCTTAGTCAGCAAGACAGAAAGGAGCAATTTTTGATTAAACCAACTGAACCTTAGGGTTGGAGTGAGAATTCAGCATCCAAGGTGTTAAAGGGGAACTATCACCTCTATACAATACATATATATATATATATATATATATATATATATATATACAAAATGCAGGCTATGGTGGAATTTCACCTTTTTAAAAATGAGCCGGTGACGTCACTTCAGGACAGGTTGTGGGTCATTCTGCCCTTAAGCCTGTCAATCTTCGCCTGTTCCCTCCCCAATATTGCATCGTTCCAACCTCCTCTGATGACGGAGGCTTCTACTGTGTGAGCTGAAGGGGTCTCATTGGCAAGAGAGCGCTCCAGCTTGCATGGAGAAATCTTCCGTCATCGGACGAGGTTGGAACAAGGGGTATCCTTTTAAAACATTGCATTCAGAATTTTGTACAGCTATACGCCACATTCATCAAGGTGCAGTGATGAAAAGGGCGATATGAGAATCTTGCCCTGCATAAAAGCGAGAGATTCTCATGTCGCGCCATGAAACGTCGCCTTCAGTGCAGTTTTACTCTCTAATCTGCCAGATCAAATGTCAGAAAATCTCCCTAAATGACTCTCACTGAAACAAATTATCCAGAGCCACAGACCTTCTCTTCAAAGAAGCGCCTTTCCACTCTTGCCAGGGACTCGCCTTCAGTGTTCAGATGAATTAATTTATAAGCAGAGGAGAGCAAGAGAGATTACATTGATCATGTTCTCTTGTTGGGCAGCTGTTGCTTGATGGAATGCCTTACCATGTTGCACTACATCTGCCATCATCATTACCCATCTGGTGGCCGCTGAGGATGATATGAGCTGAAATGGAAGTGTTCATCAGTACAGTAAGGCATTCCATCAAGAAGCACTGTAACTTCAGCCCCTATTGTCTATAGATTTGCAATCTTTTCTTCAAAAAAATACTGGCCATGTGTAACGGTTTGTTCGACACTCAGACACAGTAGGTTAGAATAAAACACAGTTTTATTAAAAGACACAATGAAAATATCCTTAGCGGGCTATAGCGCATCACAGCAGAATAGACAGGTGTAATATAGGACTTAGACATATGCCTACACAGGCCCAGTATAACAGTAAGGGAGATAGTACATATACTGTCACAGGTCAGGCATAACAAGGAGAGCTCAGCAGAGCATGGATTAAAGTCCAATTGATATAATCAGTCTCTGATGTGGTGTGTTCAGTAACGCCCAGTATGATGGAATAACAGCGATCAGGATACTGTAGTGCTAGAATGGAGACAAGCACTTTAGATCTTCTGGAGCAGAGCTGAGACTTATACCCCCTGCCGTAGCAGTAACAGAGGCCACACAATACTCTGCAAGAGCTGTACGGAATAGAGCCACAGGCACCCTACCGGTGCAGTAACGGAGGCAACAGTACTCTGCACAAGCCGAATTGGATTAAGCCAATGGCACCTGGCCGGTGCCGTCATGGAGACAACAGTACTCTGCAAGAGCTGAATTGAAAAGAGCCAATGGCACCCTGCCGGTGCAGGAATGGAGGCAACAGTACTCTGCAAGAGCTGAACGGAAACGCAACCACAGGCACACTGCCGGAGCAGTAACGGAGGCAACAGTAGCTCTGCAAGAGTTAACTGAAGGCTCAGCAGTAACAGAGGCAACAGCGGCTCTGCAAGAGTTAACAGGATGCTCAGAGGAATGTACACTGCCGGAGCAGTAACGGAGGCAACAGTGACACACTGTCTGGTAGGCCCAGACTAGGCGGAAGTCATAATGTCCCCCAGCGACACGATGAAGCAAGAACTGGAGAGCTGGGCCGGATCTCGGAGCAGGAACGTCAGACAAGCCGGGTCAGGTCACAGAGCAGGAACGTCAGCCAGGCCGGGTCGAATCATGGAGCAGGAACGTCAGACAAGCCGGGTCAGGTCACGGAGCAGGAACGTCAGCCAGGCCGGGTCGGATCACGGAGCAGGAACCAGAAGCGGAGTAGACAAACGGGCCAAGTCGGTACATGGGAACACAGCAACTCAAGTAAGTACTGGTACAGGAACACCACAAAAGGGCACCAGACAGGTGCCAGAGGCCCAGTCTAAAAAGGCCATACTGGGCAGGCCAAACCAAGCTCAGCCAATAGGAGCGCAACACACAGAGTCTGACAGGAAAAGCACGGGCACCATGATACCATGGCACTCCCTCCATAGACTTAACATTGGACAGAAGCCAATTTTTGCCAGCCTGCCTGTAAAATACCGGCTGGGTGGCAACGCTAGTTTTCTAGATGAAAAAACAGAAATTACATGTTATCACTATAGGAACATTACTCAGAGACAAACTTGTATAGAGGTAATAGTTCCCCTTTAAAAAGTTGTTTGCGTGTTTGCTTGTATATTATAGGCCAAGGGTATTTTCTGTGCCAGAGATCAATGGATGAGACAGTGAGGAGTGGGGGTGTGGCCATGGGTGGAGCTAAGGGTAGCTAGGGTGACTTGCCTAGGGGTGCATGAGATGTAAATCCGGCCCTGGAAACACATATGAAGCCTGACATTGCTTAGCATCTCCCAGCAGAAAGAGAATCAATGACCTACAACATTTTTGTTTCTGCTCCATTAATGGTAAGATTTAGGCCTGAGGTTCGAGATAAATAATATTTGAAGTATTGAGTATTTAAAGGGGAACTACCACCCCAACACTATGTACTCTCTATGTCTTTGTCTTGCTAGCGTTATTAGCAATCCATAGTTAGTATTCTCCAAAAAAGCATTGTAAGAGCACAATCTTTATACTAAATCTCTACCTGATGACGTCTTGTTCCTTGAACCTGTTCTGCGCATGACCGCTATGGAGCCATTTGGCTCCACTGTACCTCCCTCCGTCTTGCACATCACTCATACGTCATTGTCCTCAGCACCATGTAACCTGCCGTGCTCCTGGCATCAAGCGCAGTCTGGTCATTTCAGTCTAGTTGGAGCGGGTGCATGTGAAGCACTCGGTATATATAAACCACCTGTCTGTTTTCACTAGACTGAAATGACCCGACTGCTCTTGATGCCAGGAGCTCGGCAGGTCACATGGTGCTGAGGACAATGACGTACGAGTAATGGGCAAGACGGAGGGAGGTACAATGGAGCTAAATGGCTCCATAGCGGTCATGCACAGAACAGATTCAAGGGGCAAGACGTAATCAGGTAGAGATTTAGTATAAAGATTGTGCTCTTACAAAGAGCTATGGATTGCTAATAAAGCTAGGAAGACAAAGACTTAGAGAGTACATTGTGTTAAGGTGGTAGTTCCCCTTTAACCGCTATTTCAATTTTAACTGTCAATGTTTCTTTAAACAAACCTCTAGATAAACAAGCCTTTTTTTATTTTTTTACACTGAATAAAATTCCCCACTCAGTCACATGAAATAAATGAATGTAATAATGAACAGATCATGGGCTGTATGGTCTGAATATCACACGGAAATGGAAGCACGTATGCCTCAGCCCATGAGACTTCTATTACATTAGATCAGTGGTTCTCAAGCTTTTTACTGTCATGGAACCCTTTAGTTTTATGCGAAATCCCCTGTGGAACCCTTAAAATGCAAACCATTTAACCCCTTGTATTCTAGAGACCTGTCCAACACATTGCTGAGCAATGTATCACAGACCTCTCTAGCATCCAATGGTTAACCTAGGGTTAAAATAAATATGAAAGCTAGATGATACCGGAATTATAAAGATACCAGTATCACATAGATAGAGCCGGCCATCAGATCTGTCCTGGACACAGACATGCCAGTGAAGCAAGGACACATTGTGACCCCTTACAGAATAACAGGGGGACTAGAACAAGGGGAGGATCTGTAAAAGAGACCCCCTCCGGTGTACCCTAAAGTGATAAGAGACTGAATTGTAAGACTGAAGTCTTGTGGTCTAGTCTCTTGGACTGCAGCCCCCACCCTCCCACCCAGAAAGGCTGACACAGAGGGTTTATGGAGGCTGTGTGTGGCTGAGAGCAGAGAGCCACATAATTCCAGGTTGTGTTCCTGCCCACTTAAAACCACTGGGTGGCCATTTTCTCCCAAATATGAGCCAATATGGGGCTGTAAAGCAATGGACTGGGCACCAATCTGACACTCGAAATGTTAAATTACTCAGAACCCTGAGAATCCTTGGAACACAGTTTGAGACCCACTGCATTAAGCCCTAATCACACAGATGACACCAACTCAGCAGAGGTGCATTGATGATATCACACTTTGTGAAAGGTACAATACTCAGGAACACAGCAATGACAAAGCAAGGAATGTCTGTGGTCTATGGGCATAGCTGGGAATGCTCTGGATTTGCCCCGGAGACTTATGTTTTTGCTGCTGTTTCTGGGGCAGAGGCTGATTATCCAAATGTGGGCAGTTGTGAATGAAACTCTTCCCACTTCTTCTCCTTCCCCAGTCTTGTTTCATGCTTGTTAAGCCCCTCCCCACTCATGATTAAACCCCACCCCTTTTAGACACAAATCATGTCATTTCCCTCCCCCAGAGGCACCACAGGACTTTCCTCCTGGGGGTCCACAAGACTAAGTACCCAGGTATGTCTATGGGGCCTCCTGAAGCCTGCAGACCTTTCACAAAAGTGATGTTGGAGGTTGCAATGCTCATCACAACTTCCAGTGAATGGCCAAACTACATGGGTGGCAGTCAATAATACTAAGCTAGCTATAATGAGGGCTGGCTGTCAGCCACGCCCTAAGTGCCAGGATTGGGCGGTGGAACACAGGAGATAAATGAGTTTACAACACAGGTGACAGAACCATAGAAGCAGATGTCACCAGTGTGAAAGAGCCTTAAAGGGATAGTAATCTCAGAAAAAAAGTATTAACTATATGGTATATACAATTAAAAGTACTTGCACTTACTCGTATCTCTCAAACTGTTATGGTTTGAGAGATATAGGAAAATAAAGTTCTCCGGTCCCTCACCTTTCTGCTTGATGAGTTGTAAAGCTGTCAGAAGCAGATTCTGGTCGCTTGACCAGATGTGGCTCTTCAGTATCGCTAATATAACGATATCTAAAGATAAATACTTAATTTAGAACGGTCTATAAAGTGTGTCTGGCTTGCAAGCACACTTTGTAGACCGTTCCAGTGAAGTATTTATTTCTAAATAGCGTGATTCCAGCTCTGCTGAAGAGCCTCTGTCTGGTCAAATGACTGGAATCTGCAGCTGTCAGCTAGATGGCAGACTTGAGTAAAACAGCCAGGAAAAGGTAACTTTAGCAAGTTATATTTCTCAAACCATAAAGATTTGAGAGATAAGACTTACATTGATCTTAGTCTTTTTTTAATGTCTACAATATTAAATCAATTTAAAATTAACCATTACTATCCCTTTAAGATTGCAATAAAGCTTTCCTATGTTTATATTTGCTGAAAATGTGGTATGAAGGATTTGCTCACCCCGGGTTAAAAGATTAAAAAAGATGAAACATTAAAGTTGTATTTATTATTTTCCCAAATTGTTCTTGGAAGAACCACACACACATTCTGCGCACTCCTTCGAGTTTCTAGAAGACAAAAGAAGGAGTGTGCATTGAGGAATTCCATCTCAGAGCCAGGGAACACCCCACTTGTGCTTCTCTGTGCAAACCACCCGCCTCATTTTCCAGGAAAAAATGTGTGCGTTTAGGCCAAGTTCATCTGTGTTTTTTCTTTCCACTCTTCCGACAGCTGTCACATTTTTGTTGCTTCTCCTTCCTACATAAGAATTTTCAACTTTCAAAGAACCTTCTCCCTATCCAATAGTTATGCCCTTTAGGCCAGTGTTATGAAAGCTGAGGCTCTCCAGCTATTATGAATTACAACTCTCATCATTATGTTGCCGAGAGCTGTCTTATGCAGGAAGAAAAATACGAGCGGTTCTGGACCGAAAAAAAAATTCATATTAAGGGGACATTCAAAGCCTTAAATGGATAGTAATGTTTCATAATAAAAGCAGCTCTAATTAATCATCATAGTATTTGGACTTTGGAGAGTGTTATTTCAATTCTGTCAGAGTTGTAGTTCAAGTGTAATTCAATGACAAAGTATCCCCCTCCTGCCCCTTTTACTGATGTAACACTGTTCAGCCAGATCAGAAGGGAGGTGCCCAGGTAGATTGCAGAGAGGGACAATCTTCAATTACGATAAGGGAAAAACCTGAAAAACTTGTCAAGGGGGGCAGGGCTTTCATTGTTCTCATAGGAAGAAGATTGTCCCCTGCTGTTATCTGTCTGGTCTATGGACTGCATTCCACATCTGAGAAGAGATGGCTTACACTAGGTAAAAGGGGCGGGAGGGGAAACTTTGCTTGTGAATATCTCTCAAACCATAAGACTTATATCGTTCTTCATGTTTTCTTAATGCCTACAAAATAAAATAAAGATAAAATGAAGTATTACTATCCCTTTAAAGGGATAATAATGTTTAAACTTAAGTTTATTTAATACTGTATGTATTAAAAAATAAGTACAACAATGTAAGTTTTATCTCTCAAACCTTTATGGTTTGAGAGATATAACTTGCTAAAGTTCCCCACTCCAGGCTGTGTCATACTCTATGGGACAGCAGCAGATTCAGGTCATTTGACAGGACAGCGGCTCTTCAGCAGAGCTGAAATTGCGCTATTTAGAAATAAATACTTCATTGGAACTGTCTACAAAGCGTGGCTGGCTTGCAAGCATACTTTGTAGACCGTTCCAATTAAGTATTTATTTCTAAATAGCGCGATATCTTCTCTGCTGAAGAGCCACTGGCTCTCCTTCTGTCAACTAGATGGCAGACTTGTCGGAAACAGCCTGGAGGGGGGAACTTTAGCCAACTATATCTCTCAAACCATAAAGGTTTGAGAGATAAAACTTACATCGTTGTACTTATTTTTTTAATGCATACAATATGAAATAAACTTAAATTTAAACATTACTATCCCTTTAACCCTTTGAATGCCAGAGGGGTGCACAACGCTTTGCAAAACAATGTGTTGCGTACCCCTCTGGCACTCAAAGGATTAAGTGCTAGAGAGCTCTCCAGCACATTGCGGAGCATTAAATAGGTTAAAGTTTTTTTTTTCTTGTTTCTATCTATATGAATGATGAGCACCCTTTTGTATTGTAAATGTCCTGCAGAAAACGAGAGTGATGTCAATGAATTCTTCCCAGCAAAACATGTTCTAAATAAATAAATGAAGAAACAAACAAACAAACAAATAATAAAAGCACATTTAAATTAATGGGATCATGGGAATTTTTCTCTCTCCATCACCATGGTACAGGTGGATTGCTCCAGAATTGTTTATCTCAATATTATGCATATTGCCCTAAATACAGGATTGAGTTAACCCCTTAACAACCCTTGACGGTCTTGGCATGTCATGGGTAGATTTGCGTTAAGGACCCATGACGTGCCAGGACTATCATCGAATTCAGGGCTCCCTGCAGAGCTGCACACCAATCGGGGAGCCCTGAACCAGATACAGAAAAAAAAAAAGGTCCATAGTCCTTAAGTGATGGCCACATGCGCAATCGGCTGTCCTTAAGGGGTTAAAGGAACAGTTTTATGAACACCTATATATTATAGAAATTTTACTGCTGATAAAAACAAGGTCACTCCCACTGCTGTCAGGTGTTTTATTCAAATGTTATAACCGTTCAAATAGTCAGGAAGTGAAATACAGTGCGATTACTTCCTGACAGTCCTAACTGACAGCATGACTCAGCAGTTTCTATCACATCATTTGGAGAACTGTTTATCAGTGATTTATCTCTGGAATAGTATGTAACAGAATAACCAATTGGAATCTGACCACTAGAGGGCAGAGTTTAAACTGTAATAACTGAAAATATGCATCTCTGCAGACACTGGGAGAACACAATCTTATAAGGAGGCAATGCTTTACACACCATGCTGGCACTCAAAAGGATAACATAAACGAATTTGTACATCCCTCTGGCCATACCTGGGATCTCTCCAGATCTGCGCTCGCTGCTGAATACTCTGGTTTTGAGTTAAATATTGTGTCTCTGGGGACACAGGCTGATTATCTGGCTGTTGTGTGTTTCTTGGGTAACTCTTCCCACTTATCTTTCTTTCTTACTACCCCCCACCCTGTTCCACCCACTTCCTCATCCCAATCTTGTCTAAGTCCCACCCATCAGAATAAACTGTGCTCACTTTATGATGCGATTTGCGTCATTTACACAAGCTTAGTCACAGTTCATGAATCCTCTCTGGGGACTCCACAGAAAAGAAAGTTCCCAGGTATCCCTCTTGTACGTAAGGGGTTAATCAGGGACATGGCAAGCACTGTGCCTGTGTATCTGAAAGAGTGAGGCTGATTTACTATGGTGCAGTTGATTGGCTCAGGAACTGCTTCACAGTACATCTGCCTCCCTGTAGTTTATTTTTATATAGTGGAACTAAAAAGTGGAACTGCAGATAGGTTGTACAAGGGGGTGCTGATAAGTATTGAGCCTTATCCAGAAAAAATTTAGCTAGGAAGCTGTAAATTGCAGGGTGTACTTGCCAATTTGTCTATATTCAATGGTACAAAATCAACTACCTATGATTTTAACTTATCTTTATTTGTAAGGTCCAAAGTGAACATGGCAGCACCTCCAGAAAAGTTCAATGTGGAAGAGCATAGGACCATAATCAAGTTCCTGTTTCTCCAAGGGAAAGGTGCAAAGCAGATCCATGAAGAAATGTCACAAACTTTGGGTGACAGTGGCCCTTCATATGCAACAGTTAAACATTGGGTTGTCAATTTCAAAACTGGCCATTTCTGTGTTGAAAGTGAGAAACCCAGTGGAAGGCCTGTTTCTGTCTCTGTGCCTGCAAATGTGAAAGCCATCCATGACATGATCATGGAGGACCGCCAAATATCTGCAAACATATTGCTACGTATCTGGGAATATCACGTGAGAGAGTTGGTGCCATTTTCCACAACAATTTGTAAATGAAAAAGCTTGCAGCAAAGTGGATCCCAAAACTTTTGACAACCAAACAAAAGAGGAGACGTGTGGAGACATCAGTGGCTGTTTTGGAACATTTTGCAAGAAATGAGTCCGATTTCCTGGACAAACTGGTAACTGGTGATGAGACATGGATCTACTGTTATGATCCTGAGACAAAGGAACAGTCTAAGGAATGGAGGCTCAGTGGTTCCCCCAGGCCAAAGAAGTTCAGTGTGCATAGGTCAGTGCAGAAGCAAATGGCAACAGTTTTTTGGGATAAGAAGGGAGTTCTGCTGGTGGACTACCTCCAAAAGGGTTCATCCATCAATACAACATATTACTGTGCTTTTTGATGAAGCTGAGGCAAAACATTAAGGAAAAACGTAGAGGAAAGCTCTCCAAAGGTGTCATCCTGTTGCATGACAACGCATCATCACACACTGCAGGTGACACAATGGCAAAACTGACCTCCTTAGGCTTTCAAGTGATGCCCCATCCACCCTATTCGCCCAACCTGGCTACTTCTGACTATCATCTGTTCCACAATCTCAGAAAACACCTAAAGGGACAACGATTTGGGAGTGTTCCGGAGGCAACTAATGCTGCAAATGAGTGGTTATACCAGCAGTCGGAAGAATTGACTTCCTGGGGGAATATATAGAATAGTGTGGCAGTTATAGCTTCCTAGCTCAGTGTTTTCTGGGTAAGGCTCAATACTTATCAGCAGCCCCTCGTAGTTCCATTGAACTATCCGAATGCCATTTGGTGTTGGGAAGGAATTTTTTACCAACTTGGGGCGTAATTGGAAATGGCTTCAATTGTTTGTTTGTTTTTTTTGCCTTCCTCCGTATCAACAGGGGTGTTGGGTCATGGGCTGGACTTGATGGACGCATGTTTTTTTTCAGCCTCATCAACTATGTTACTATGTGACTACGTCAGTTTGTATGGCTATGTTTAGTTATTGTTTATTCCAAACAATAGTTTGAGATATTCAACTTTATCGGTTTATACAAATGTGCTAGTACCGGTCAGAAGGAAGTGGCAGTTGGGATGGAGAGCAGTGCAGAAGGCTGGCATGCCGGAGAGATTTCCATTAACTGACAAACAAATAAAGCTAATGCCTCATAAGCTATTGTTTTAATAAAATGGGTAACATAAATATAGGTGCTTTTTAAAGTCCTTTCAAAATCACTTATTTATTGCAAACCAACAGTTGCACTTTAAAGTCGACATCTCTGTTTATTTTTTGATTAGTGAGTGAAGTCCAACGGAATTAGTTTTCCAGTTCCAAAGTTCTAGAGTTCTCTATTTTTTCATGTTGTGCCCATCAAGGGCAGGAACAGATCCCCACGTATAAGCCAACCTTTGCAATGACGTTCCAGCCTTGTACAGAAGGTCATTGACTGACTGCAGGGACTTGTTACACTGCTATGTGATATAATCTGATATAACTTTAACTAGTAAATGACAGTCTTTCATTCCTATTTTTTTTTTTTTAATTCCCCTATATTTATTACATATGTCTTGCTGGTTCGCTGAGGGGTGAGGAGTATATCTGTAGGTGTGCAGGAGTGTGATCCCTGCTTTACTCGGGATACAGACAGAGGCCGCTGCTCCTGATATACTACAACAGAAATGGGCAACTTGAGGCTGCTGGATATTGCAATCCAACAACAGCTGGTGGGCCTCAGATTGCACTCCCCTGGTACAGACACTATAGAGAAAATATACCTTCAAGATAGGATACCGTTTTTGATTACTGTATATTTATCAAAGTGTCGCCCTCAATTTGGCAACCAACCCAAGGGCGCATTAAATACGTCGCCGGGTAGAAAATGGAGACATAAGAATCTCGCCCGGATGACAAGGGCGACGTGCCTGATAAAGGAAACGGGGAAAAAGTCTACCTTAACCCTTTGAGTGCCAGAGCAATGCGTTGCGTACCCGTCTGGCACTCATAGGGTTAAGAAAGAAAACGGGGAGCGAATTGACCTTTACATGCAGCAGAAGCAGGGGAGCTACCGTGACTGTGGTGCCCCATCGCCATGATTGCAGGGACTGCGATGTGGCACTCAAAGGGTTAATGGACGGAATGGAATTATCTTGTACGCACACCATCCATTAACCCTTTGAGTGCCGCATCACAGCCCCTGCAATCACGGCAATGGGGCATCACAGTCACGGTTGCTTCTCTGCTTTCTGCTGCATGTAAAGGTCAATTCGCTCCCCGCTTTCTTTCTTAGGGTAAATTTTTTTTTTTTTTTTTTTTTTAATTTATAAATCTTTTATTAAATGTAAAAGAAGCATACATACAAGGATAAGCACTGACAAAGACATTTCAATAAAGAACGCTAACATAATCCGAGTCTGATAAAGCCTCAAAAGTGCAGTGCAATTTTTAGTATAATAGAATAAGACATACCATAACAAGCTAAAAGAACATATCTTGTATTACATTAAACAATAGTATAACAAGGAGTAATAAGAAAGACATTAAGCGCCAAAGATTGGCGAATGTCGAATTGAGGACGAGAAAGAGAGAGGAAGGCAGACAGAAAGTTAAATGTACACACAGGAATGAAGTAGAAATGGGGGAAGAAAGGGGAAAAAAGAAAAGGGGGGGTCCACCCACCAGAGAACCAAACAGAGCAGCATATTCAAAATGCAGTATCAAAAAAAAAAAAAGATAAACAATCAAGCTTCCGGTATCTGGAAGTCAATTCCCTTCTACAGAAGGACAATCTAGGCTGGATTCTGTGTTCTAATCCAAGGGCTCCATACATCATTAAAATATTGCATATTGCCCTTAATGGTAGCAGCAGACTTCTCAAGAGCCATATGTGAGGCTACTGAAGCAACCCACTCTGCATGAGTAGGGGGTTTGTCTGACTTCCAATGTACCGGAACAAGCGATTTAGCAATACTAAGAAGAAAAAGAAGTAATCTCCTAACAGGTTTAGTGATCTGAGTCGATGTAGGGAATACCAGAAACAAGCAGATCACCGGGTTTTGAGGTAAAGAAAAGCCTAGGGAGGAGGTAATCGAAGCCATGACCGCAGACCAGTATAGGGTAATTTGAGGACAACTCCACCAGATATGTAGCATCGTACCCGTCTGTTGTCCACATCTCCAACATAGCGGAGAAACAGAGGGGCACGACCTATGTAGTTTATGCGGTGTATAATACCACCTACTAATAAACTTAAAGTTCATTTCTCTAGTTCGTATATCAGGTGGAGCAGTAGTCAAAAAAGTTTGAACCTGCAACCAAGTGTCTACTGTCCACATCACAGCCAACTCAGTCTCCCAAGCTAACATATATGCTGTTTTTATCAGAGGACGAAAGGATTGAAGGAGTTTATACATTTTAGAAGAGGTCTTAGTAGCATACGTTCCCTTAATTAAAGCCTGTTCAAAAGGAGTCAGAGGGCGAGGTAAGATCCCTGGGGACAATAAAGAGGATAGAAAGTGTGAGACCTGTCAGTATTGCCAAAAATGCGAGTCCGGAATGCCTCGCTCAGCTGTCAAGCTACTCCATGAAATCACACCAACATCCTCTATCAATTGGTGCAACAAATGTGCCCCTTGCGTCTTCCACAGTGCAAAGCAAGAGCTCCTAATCCCGGCAGAAAGTCTAGGTGCCCAACTATTGATAACAGAGGGGACGGGCATGGAGAGAGGCCCAAAGCCCTGTTCTGCATGTGCCAGAGATGCGAGAGATGATGTAAAACTGGGTGTTCTTTAAAAGAAATAGAGGTGTGCTGTGGGGAGTGAAATAAAATATTACTTGGGAGCGCGCCCCTTAGAAAAGGACAAAGACAATCTATCCAGTCCTTACTGGGATCATATACACAATCCAAGAGTTTAGAAAGATGAGCAGCCAAGTAATACAGTTTAATGTCCGGAAGCCCTATTCCACCTTTGTTTGGAGAGTGAAACAACAAAGATGACTTAAGGCGAGGACGGTGGTAGCTCCAGATAAAAGTATTAAGAGTAGATTGAAGTTTGGAGAGCCAAACATTAGAGATAGGAAGTGGTATACAATTGAAAAGATATAAAATCTTGGGAAGCTGAACCATTTTGAATAAATTCATCCATCCGAACCACGAAAGAAACAGCTTGTGCCACAGCTGCATGTCATGTTTTAAAGTAAGCAGAAGAGAGTCTAAATTCCGTTTAAGTATATGACGTGGATCTTTACATAGGACAATACCTAAGTATGTAATCTCAGTATCAGACCACAGTAACGATGTAAGCGTCTTATATCGGGAGGAAAGGTGAGAAGGGACAGATAAGTTCAAGATTGTGGATTTAGCAAAATTTATTTTAAAGTCAGAGACTCTGCTATAAGCTTCCAGAACTTTAATTAACCTAGGCTGGGAAACGTCAGGTTGCAACAAAAAAAACAAAATGTCATCTGCAAAACTAGCTATCTTGCTGTGTTCTGCTTTCGAAGGTAAGCCTACAATCTCTGGGTCAGATCTCACATATTGCAGAAGAGGTTCTAAAGTCAGTATAAACAATATAGGCAATAAGGGACAGCCCTGTCTGGTACCATTAGATATGGTGAACGGCTCTGACAGATAACCATTAGCCCGTATTCTAGCGGAAGGAGCACGATAAAGACTAAGTATAGAGTGCAGGCCACGAGGGCCTAAACCAATAAACTTCAAAAGTTCTTCCAAGAAATGCCAGTTCACCCTATCAAAGGCTTTTTCTGCATCTGTCGTAACCAGTACCGGCGGGATCTGCCTCTGGAGTGCGGTGAACATAAGAATAATAGCTTTGGTGGTGTGGTCCCTAGTCATCCGACCGGGAACAAAGCCTGCCTGGTTAGGATGAATATAAGTGTTCAGGCATGGGCGAATACGAGTAGCTAAAATCTTAGCATACAATTTCACATCACAGTTCAGAAGGGAGATCGGGCGGTAACTAGAACATTGTGTGGTGTCTTTGCCGGATTTAGGGATCACTGTGATATGCACTTCTAAGGACCTATCAGGGAAATGACTACCGGAGGCTATGTCATTAAAATACCTAAGCATATAAGGTATAAGTGTAGACTGAAATGTTTTATAATATGAAAGTGTAAAGCCATCAGGGCCAGGGCTCTTATGTAGCGGGGATGACCTTATGGTATCTTCCACTTCTTTTCGTGTAAAGGTTGACTCCAAACAAGCAAGCACAGACGGTGGCAATCTCCCCATGCCCGACCCCTGCAGATAGGAAAGTATGGACTTCCTCGCTGCTGAAGTAGGGTTGCCTGACGGTAAGTTGTATAGTGAGGAGTAAAAAGCTTTAAAGGCATTTGCAATCTGTGGAAGAGATCTATGAACATTCCCCTTGTCATCTTTAATCAAAGGAATATGATGCTGCCTCTGTTTAATCTTAACCAGCCTTGCTAAAGTCTTACCGCAACGATTCCCAAACATATAATTCTGGAAACGGTGCCACTGAAAAGATTTGGTTATTCTTGACATATGCAATTGTGCTAGTTCCCGTCTAGACTCCTGGAGTGTAGCAAGGTCAGATTCAGAAAGTGATTTCTTATGCTTAGATTCAAGTGTTTTAATACGTGCAATAATTTCATCTAATTTAAGCAACAACCTTTTCTTTCTCATGGCTCCCAGTCTAATGAATTCACCTCTTAATACGCATTTGTGTGCTTCCCACACAGTAGGAAAGCACACTTCCTTATCCAAATTAAGCTCAAAATACTGCTGCAGTTTTAAAGCAAGTTCATTGACCTGAGCAGGGTCATCCAAAAGGAGCTCATTTAGCTTCCAGGTGGGGGACCCCGCCTCCCTCAGTCCAACCGAAAACTGCATCCAGACCGGCGCATGATCAGACCAGTTTATTGTTTCAATTTCAGCTTTTTGGACAGCATGCAACAAGGATTGATGTATCAAGATATAGTCAAGTCTCGAATATTTATTATGACTAAACGAATAAAACGTATAGTTTTTTGCTGTAGGGTACATAGTCCTCCAGGAGTCCAGCAGATCCCTATCCCTAAACATAGCCCGTATAACACGTAATGCAGAGTAAGGTACCGCTGAGGCACCTGAAGAAGAGTCTATTTCAGGAACCAGAGAGAGATTAAAATCGCCCCCTAGGATAAGGGAGCCCTCACAGAAGCTGTCAAGTTTCAAAAACATACATCTGAAGAAGGAGATCTGTGACGTATTGGGTGCATAGACATTGGCAAATGTATAAGTGCGATGGTACATGGTACCCTTAATAAACACAAATCTACCTTCTGGATCAGAAAGAGTGCCCAAAGATTGCCAGGGCAGTGAGGCTCGCATCAGAATTGCCACACCTTTTGCTTTAACATCTATAGAAGAAGCACCTGCCAAGGTATATACATTATTTGACAGCTTCGGAGGGTTAGGCAACCTAAAGTGCGTCTCTTGGATGAAAGCTACATCCGCACGCAAGCGAGTCAATTCCCTCAGAAGCATAGACCGCTTATAAGGAGAATTGAGTCCTTTTGCATTAATAGAAAGTACATTTACATTTTGTGATGTCATAATCAGGTAAGGTAAAGCAGAGTGCAGGTAAGTTGGTACCTGGTAGGCAGCCCCACAGGAACAAAAGGGTAGGGGAAGACAGGGACAGACCAAAAAGAATAAGGAGGGGAAACAGAGGAGAAAGAACAGGACAGAAAAAAGAAAAGAAAGTACCAAAAAAACATGGAAACATAACGTGTCCTGGAAGTTGGGGCAGTATCAGGGGAGGGCTGGCCTGGGGGGCAGGGGGGCAATTGCCCCCTGGGCTGGTCATATGTCTGGGCTGGTGGGCCACTGCACCTCACTAAATCTCCCGATTGCTGCTGTAAATGGAGCTACACTAGTGATACCACAGAGCTTACAGTTGAAATGGTGTTACATAAATTATACCACAGAGCTTACAATCCAAATGGAGCTAATCTAGTAACAAACCATTTCTCTTGTAAGCTCTATAGTATCACTAGATAAACTTTACTTAAATTGTAAGATTTGTAATAGTGCACTAGTGTAGCCCCATTTCAACTGTAAGCTATGTGGTATCACTTGACTTACGTCACAACATTAATGTAAATTTTAAAATTAACAAAAGGGTGTGGGCTGGAACGATAATAGAAATGGGCCACTTGAATGTATTTGCCCCCTGGGCCACAAGTTGCCAGCCCTCCCCTGGGCAGTATCTAGCCCCAAGTTACCAGGGATGAGATCACGTGTTTGCCCTAAAAGAGCCAGGAGGGGACCAGCTAGTTCAAGGAAACACAACAACCAAACGAGTTGATACGTCTTGGAATCGCGAGGGAAGTCTCTCGCACCGCGGCATATCAAGGTAAAAAACATAAGCAAATAAAATATTGTAAGAAAATGCAACCAGAACATGAAAATAATAGATTTTCGTGGAAAAACTCAACAGACCGCCAAAACAGGTATCAAGTGTCCCAGTCTCTCGGAGGAGAAGCCCTCGCTTTCTTATTGGAAGGCCCTCGAGCTGTGGTCCACCTTTCTCTCCTCTCCTTCCCAAGTGCAGAGGGAACCAGGGTTGACGCTGACAGTGCAGACGGGGTCAGGAAGATATACGGAGCCAAAATGCCCAAAGCCTTGCAGAAGGATGGGGCGTCTTCCAATTCCCGGAGAGTAACCGTAGCGCCCTGATGTTGTACTGACAGTTGAAAGGGGTATCCCCATTTATACTTGATACCCAGGTTGCGCAGGTGCGTAGTAATGGGCCGAAAGGTGCGCCTCAGTTGCAGGGTTCTGGGTGATAAGTCTTGAAAAAATTGCAAGGAACAACCAGCATAGGTAATATCTTGTAGATCTCTGCTCTTACGTAGGATTAGTTCTTTGTCTGCAAAACTCAACATACAAAAGATCACATCCCTAGGAGGATCCGTAGAAGCGCCTCTAGGTCTAAGTGAGCGGTGTGCCCTCTTAATACGCATAGGTGGGTCGGATGGTAGGCCCAGTACGTCTGAAAAAATAGAGTGTAGTGCTCCAAGTAAATCTTTAGCAGGCACACTTTCCGCCAAACCTCGCAAACGAATATTGCACCTACGACTTCTATTATCCAAATCGTCTAAGCGCGCAGTAAGCATGTTAATGGCACCCTCTTGTTGAACCACCAGTTGCTCTAAATTGTGTTGGTTTTCCAGCAGTTCCTCTCGATCCTGTTCAAGGATATCCAAGTTGTGTAAGATCCTTTTTTATCTCCGCCAGTTCAGAGCGGACCAGGTCTCTAATCTCCAATACTAACGCTTTCATATCGTCTTTCGTGGTAAGATGGCCAATGTCACCCTTCGTCAGGTAAGTATTCTTCATTGTTTGCGCATCCTGAGAGGGTGGTGGGGAATTCGCCCTAGAGTCCACAACAGAGGCCAGAGGAGTGCTGTCCGAAGTGCGTGTATCAGCCTGTATTCCAAAGTCAGTCCCCGCGGATTGCTGCGCCATCATAAGCGCGTCGGCGCCTAGGCCTGATTCCGTACTTGCCCGGGTTGGAAGGAAACTAGTGATCTTCGAAGATCGCAGAGTAACTTTTCTGCGTCTCCTAGACATGTGGGGACAGAAAATCAGCAAGTGTAGCTGGTTTTGGTTGCTTGTTGCAGTGTATGCAAAGTTTGTTTAGCCGCGGCGCTGGGAGCTCCCAACTCACACGTCCATCTTGGTGTGCGTTAGCTCCCCTTAGGGTAAATTTTTTTTTAATTTTTTCTCTGCTTCCTTGGTTAGGCATGTCGTACTTGTCATGTGGGTGAGATTCTTATGTCACCATTTTCAACCTGGCAACATATTTAATGCACCCCTGGATTGGTCGCCAAATTGAGGGCGACATTTTGATAGTGAAACCTCAAAAACAACATTTACACGGACCTGTCATCTTTAAAGTAGAATTGTCTCTGTAAAAAACAGGTGATTTTTAAAGTGTTTTCAACATGACCTATATGTTTTGTTAGACATTTTTGGTTAAAACAATAGGAGAGCAGTGTGGAACACGATTATCTGGGTGGCAGATAGTGGTAGGTGGTGGGCGACAGCAGTGTGGAATGTTAGTGTTTGGCTGGCATACCAACCAGCTCTATCTATGCCAGCCAAACACTAACATTCCACACTGCTCTCCCCCACCACCTACCACTATCTGCCACCCAGATAATCATGTTCCACACTGCTCTCCTTCCCATTCCTGACAGCCAGATACTGACATTTCACACTGCTCTCCTTCCCATTCCTGACAGCCAGATACTGACATTTCACACTGCTCTCCCTCCTACCTGCTACTTCCTGAAAGCCAGATACTGACATTTCACACTACTCTCCCTCCTACCTGCTACTTCCTGACAGCCAGATCCTAACATTTCACACTACTCTCCCTCCTACCTGCTACTTCCTGACAGCCAGATACTGACATTTCACACTACTCTCCCTCCTACCTGCTACTTCCTGACAGCCAGATACTGACATTTCACACTACTCTCCCTCCTACCTGCTACTTCCTGACAGCCAGATACTGACATTTCACACTGTTCTCCCTCCTACCTGCTACTTCCTGACAGCCAGATACTGACATTTCACACTACTCTCCCTCCTACCTGCTACTTCCTGACAGCCAGATACTGACATTTCACACTGCTCTCCTTCCCATTCCTGACAGCCAGATACTGACATTTCACACTGCTCTCCCTCCTACCTGCTACTTCCTGACAGCCAGATACTGACATTTCACACTGCTCTCCTTCCCATTCCTGACAGCCAGATACTAACATTTCACACTGCTCTCCCTCCTACCTGCTACTTCCTGACAGCCAGATACTAACATTCCACACTACTCTCCCTCCTACCTGCTACTTCCTGACAGCCAGATACTGTCATTTCACACTACTCTCCCTCCTACCTGCTACTTCCTGACAGCCAGATACTGACATTTCACACTACTCTCCCTCCTACCTGTCACTCCCTGCCAGCCACTAGTAGCTCATTTGCATAAACAAACCTACTGACCGTCATTAGAATCCAATATCGTTAGACTTTTTCTGCTGAGAAACACAGGTATTCCCACAGCTGACAGTTGATTCATTCAAACGGTATTACAAGCTCAAGATAATGCTTATTTCAACCTTTGCTGATTTTACAGTCACTAATGTAACTTCTCGCCTGGGATTAATGAAACAGCATCACATAGTGGTCACCTTTGTATTTATTTAAAGAAAGTCAAAATGTTACGTTTGTTCTGTTATAACTTTTAAATTAATTAACTCCCTGGGGATGAGTGGCAGAATCTATCTCCCTGTTTTCTAATGTATAGGGAGCCTAATAGTCTCTTATCAAGTTAACTCCCTGGCAAGTGAGGAAGATATTATTATGCCTCTTTACAGGTCCATGGTAAGACCCCACCTAGAATATGCTGTTCAATTCTGGGCGCCCTTTCTGAAAAAGGACATTATGGAACTAGAAAGAGTGCAGCAGAGGGCTACAAAACTAGTAAGGGGAATGGAAAGTTTTAGTTATGAAGAAAGGCTAGAAAAGTTAAACGTGTACACACTAGATAAATGGCATCTTAGAGGGGATATGATATCTTTATATAAATATTGTAACAAAAAAGGGAACAAAAGGCAGGGGGCGCTCCTAGTGTAATTCGACTTGGCACAGTAACCACCACCGTATCACCTCCAGGTGGGTACTCACATAGACATCGGCCAACTTCTTTCTTATACAAGAATTGGCACAAAAGGCTTATAGTGTAGATGGTCTCCTTCGGGCCGCTACTCCTCCAGAACTCGCTCTCCTAAAACAGCACAATGTAAAACAAAGAAAGATAGGGAGGGCGCCCAATAGTGTAACACTGTGACTATATACAACACTATAAAATTAAATAATTTCACTCACATTTGATTATATCTAATGTCAGCGCGCGGAGAATTCTTAACTCCTGTCTCCGCACAGGGTCTCTATTGCTTCCGTCCAGACTCCTTAGTTAGTCTCCGACTCGGTGGATCCTTCCAATCCAGAATTACAAGGGAATTCCTCTCAATATGTAATATTATAAATGAATATATATTTCCAAAATAGAAACCAAAAACAAAAAACCAGGCTGTGAATTTCCAAATTCGTATCAAATGTATTAATATAAAATACACATGTGTCTATAGTTTAAATTTACAGCCTGTTTTTTTGTTTTTGGTTTTGGACGGGAGCAATAGAGACCCTGAGTGGAGACAGGGGTTAAGGATTCTCCACGTACTGACATTAGATATCATCAAATGTGAGTTAAATGATTTCATTTATAGTGTTGTATATAGTCACAGTGTTACAGTATTGGGCGCCCTCCCTATCTTTCTTTGTTTTACTATATAAATATGTTCAGGGCCCATACAAAGGGCTTTCCAAAGACCTGTTCATCAACAGAACAGTACAAAGGACAAGGGATCACCCGCATAGACATGAGGAAAGGAGATTTTGTCTAGAACAGTGGAAGGGATTCTTTACATTAAGGACAATAAAGGTATGGAATTCACTGCCTGAGGAGGTGGTGCTATCGGATACATTAGATGCCTTTAAAGCGGAACTACCACCCGACACAATCTTTAGCTTCACTAAGTCCCCATCTGGCGACTAGCTGCTTAGTAGCGCTAGTTGCCATAATAATTACCGTATTTAATACATTTCTGCTCTCTTCCCCGGCTGACAGGCAGGACGGAGTGCGAACATCTTGCCATTGTGACGTCCACGCGCCTGCACCTGTCAGTCCCAGCCGGGTCTAGGAGGCATTGCTAGGAGTCATTTGGCTCCGGCTGGAACTGACAGCACAGGCACGCGGACGTCACTATGGCAAGATGTCCACGCTCCGTCCTGCCTGTCACCCATAGAAGAGAGCAGAAATCTATTACATAAGGTAATTATTATGGTGACTCGCGCTACTAAGCAGCTAGTCGCCAGATGGGGACTTAGTGAAGGTAAAGATTGTGTCGGGTGGTAGATCCGCTTTAAAAAGGGCCTGGATACTTTTTTAAAAGAGCAGAACACAGGGCTATGTATGTTAGTATTGGGATTAATATATAGTTAGTGCGTGTTGATCCAAGGAGAAATCCGATTGTTATTTGGAATCAAGAAGGAATTGTTTTCCCCCCATTCAAGGCAAAATTTTAAATTGCTGTATTGAGGGGTTTTTTGCCTTCTTTTGGATCAATGATGGTAAACAGGAATAGGAAAATGTTTGAACTAGATGGACACAAGTCTTTTTTCAACCTAAATTACTATGTAAAACAGGGACAGAGCCAATCTTTCCCCTCCCTCCCACAGTTCTCAAGTCTTGGCCTCCCAGAAAGTGAGAGGAACATGAAGAGAAGGAGGAGAAATGGGAGGAACAGGGTGGGAAGGAGGAGAAGTGGGAGGAACAGGGTGGGAAGGAGGAAAAATGGGAGGAACAGGGTGGGGAAGAGGAGAAGTGGGAGGGACAGGGTGGGAAGGAGGAAAATGGGAGGAACAGGGTGGGGAAGAGGAGAAGTAGGCAGAGTTTCATAAGAAATTCGCCACCGCTATAGAATCAGCCTCTGTCTCCAGAGACCCGGGGCAGATCCGGAGAGTTCTCAGGTATGTCCATTCCTCCCTAGTAATACCTTTCCTGATTTGTAATTGAGAGTGAGGTGTGAGACAGAGAAAGAGAAGTGAGTGAATTGTGTCTGGCAAAGAAATGCGTTGGAGGCCTCTCCAGCATTCAAGGAGTCATAATCCCCATTTAAATCAATGGGAGATTTATAGAATTTTTAGTTCTCCCCTGTAGTGTAATTGATTTGCCTCGGAGATCCTCCACTTTTCTTTTGAACACATGGCCCTAATTGTATATCTTCATGCACTTACCTACACAATACTCATTTAAACATCTCTTTCTAATCTAAATGACAGATCATGTTTTGTTCCTTTCTTTTTGATCTTACATTATTTTTTGTTCCTTATATTTTTCTAATCCATCATTGTACTTAAAGGGATAGTAATGTTTCACAATAAAAGCAGCTCTGATTAATCTTCATAGTATTTGGGCCATGGAGAGTGTTATTTCAGTACTGTCAGAGTTGTAGTACAAGAGTAATTGAATGATAAAGTATCCCCCTCCCACCCCTTTTACTGATGTAACACTGCTCACCTCAGAGCAGCAAGACTGGTCGGATGGATCGCAGAGAGGGACAATCTTCACTGAGCATAAGCAAAAACCTGTCAAAGGAGACAGGGTTTTCTTTGTTCTCACAGTAAGAAGATTGTCCCTTGTGAGCTGTCCGGTCCCAGGACCAGATTCCATATCTGATCTGAGGGGAGGTGGCTTACATTAGGCAAAAAGAACGGGAGAGGGATATTTTATCATTCAATTACTCTTTAACTACAACTCTGACAGTATTAAAATAACACTTTCCATGGCCCAAATACTATGTAGATTAATTGGAGCTGCTTTATTTGTGAAATGTTACTATTCCTTTAACACTCATATTTGGCAGCATAGTCATGCCTCACGTCATGTCTATTAGTAACTGACTTGGCATTTTCAGTTTGTCTTGATATTTATATTTTATAAACCTGTAAACTATACTATACTTCTCTATACCTTTTTGTACTTTGGAAAGTTAATACAAATACTTATAATAAAAATGCAATATCTATCTATTACTGACAGTGCTTCCCTCCCACTCTAATTAATAAGAAAATAAATGGTCTGCCCATGGTGTGCACATGTATGCAGAAGGTCCGCTAACAATCTAAACATCTCACAACCTGACGCAGTATTACAGGAAGATTTCTCTGAAGCAATATGGTAGGTCCCTAAAATTTAACATATATTCTGAAAAAATTGGTCCCAATGGTATTTAGTAGAAAGAGCAGTTTACTTGAGTACCACAACACCCAAACTCCACAATACCCATTTAACCATCGTAATAAAGTCTAATAACTTGTCCCATTAGACTCCTATGAATATACAGGTATATGACTAATGCCAAACTCATATTTGGTCTTTTTATTAATATATTAACAGTCTAACTTTATCCTAAAGTACATTCTTTCTTTAGACACCCATACTACCTAGGTTCCCTGGTAAGAAAACATATTGTGCAGCAAGTATTAAAGGGATAGTAATAAAAGGAGCTCTAATTAATCATCATAGTATTTGGACCTTGGAGAGTGTTATTTCAATTCTGTCAGAGTTGTAGTTCAAGAGTAATTCAATGACAAAGTATTCCCCTCCTGCCCCTTTTACTGATGTAACACTGCTCAGCCAGATCAGAAGGGAGGTGCCCAGGTAGATTGCAGAGAGGGACAATCTTCAATTAAGATAAGGGAAAAACCTGAAAAACTTGTCAAGGGGGGCAGGGCTTTCATTGTTCTCATAGGAAGAAGATTATCCCCTGCTGTTATCTGTCTGGTCTATGGACTGGATTCCACATCTGAGAAGAGATGGCTTACACTAGGTAAAAGAGGCGGGGAGGGGAAACTTTGCTTGTGAATATTTGTTAAACCATAAAGGTTTGAGAGATAAGACTTATTTCGTTCTTCATGTTTTTTTAATGCCTACAAAATAAAATAAAGATAAAATAAAGTATTACTATCCCTTTAATGACAGTCACTGACTACTGGGATATAATGTAGTATATGTTTCTGCACCACAAATCCTACTTTGAAAACTCCACACTCGGTATAATGCATTATTCTGTATTGTTCTCCAATGTTATTACATCACCCATTATTGTCATATGTTCAAAGAACTAAAGTAACTAACACTTCGTAGCTGCAGCACAGATATTATTACTTTAATTTAGGCAAGCAGGAGCTTTTTTTAAAAAAAAAAAAAAATGAAAACGGAACTACCACCTTTTAGAAACATGGCCCCAAATAATTACCCATCTGGCGACTAGCTGCTCAGTAGCGCTAGCCACCAGAATTATTACCGCATTCATGAGATTTATACCCTTCTCTGGAAATGACAGACAGGAAACAGCGCAGACATCTTTCCATCAGTGACGTCTGTGCTCCTGCTCTGTCAGTCCCAGCCTGCTCTAGGAGGCGTGGCTAGAAGCGCGACTGACAGCGCAGGAGCGCAGATGTCACTATGGAAAAATGTCTGCACGGTTTCCTGCCTGTTATTCCTGGAGCAGTGTACAAATCACATGAACGCAGTAATAATTCTGGCCAGGGCTTAAAATGTGAAGTCTTTTGCTACTAGCCAGACCTGAAAAGTTACTCGCCACTGCAATACATAACATACCCACCAGGGCTGAATTTCTACTCGCCAGGGCTAAATTTGAAAATTTTGAGCCCTGATTCTGGCGACTAGTGATACTGAGAAGATAATCGCCAGATGAGTAATTATTTGGGGCCATGTTTCTAAGGGGTGGTAGTTCTGCTTTAATACACATTTACTTATATTCGCTCGATAAGCTAACGATTAATGCTAACTTCTATAGGGGTGATGCATCCCCTTTAAGTGAATTAGCTCTTGCAGAAAGCTGGGGTGAGATTCCCTAACCAGTAATACATTCAAGACTGATTTTAAAAGAGAAGACCAAAAAAGACTTTATTAAACAAACATGTTGCTTTTTTACACTTCCAGAGAGTCTTATCAAAATAAGAATTCGAATTTGGTACCCAAATACAGAACCCAATCAACCCAAGCTGAGCTACACACTGTATTTGGTCACACTTGGATTTTGCAAAAAGACTTTGATACTGTGCCTTGCAGGACATCCTATGTAATAATTCGCAAGGATGTTTGTCAGAAGCCGTCATGCACAGTAGAGACTGTCCATGTTCATGCAGTCTCTACTGCGCATGATTGCATCGCGTGGAGTAGTGAGGTAGCGTAGCGGCTGCTTAACCCTTTGAGTGCCAGAGGGGTACACAACGCATTGCAAAGCAATGCAATGCATACCCTTCTGGCACTCAAAGGGTAAACATTACCTGGATCTTTGCCCATGTACACGGACTTTTACATTAATTAATGCATAAACTAAAATGCTTCAGCTTGTAAGATGATATCTGTGCATGGGTAACGTGATCAAATACAGGGTTGTAAATGTAATATTTTCTACTTGGTCTGAAATAGAATTGAAGTGCCACTGGGTCCAGTCCTGGCTCAAATGCTTTTTCATTAGTTTATTAATAAACGTGAGCTGGATATTGAAAGCCGTGTATCAATATTTGCTGATGACAACTATATAAGGAAATACATACAGAAAAGCAGGTTTTTTTCTTTGCAGAAAGATTTGGATGAACTGAGTGAAGGGACAGATACGTGGCAGATGAGTTTGAATACAGAGAAATGTAAGAACTAAGCATTTGAGCTTCAGAAACAAGCACACTACATATATACTTATATACTGAATTGGAAACTACCTGGGGAATGCTTGTTATAGAAGGATGTGGGTGTACTGGTAGACAATCGACTAAACAACAGTGTGCAGTGTCACTCAGCTGCTGCAACAGCCAGTAGGGTACTATTGTGTATAAAAGGGGTAAATATGCGTGGGATGGTTATATAATTTTACCTATTTATAAATCCAAGATAAGGTTTCATCTACAATATGGAGTACAGTTTGGGGTGTCAGTTCTTAAAAATAAATTATTGACCTTGTAAAATTACAGAGACGTGTAATGAAACTGATAAAGGGGTTGCAAGAGTTTAATTACAAAGAGAGATTAACCAAACAGGGTTTGTTTTACAAATATATTTGAGGCCAAAAACAAGTGGTCATCCTTTAAGACTAGAGGAAAGATGATTTTTGATTAGAACAATGGCAAGAAATGTATTTACTGTGTAACAGACCTGCAGCCATTACTTCAGAAAACCAGACTCAAAAGACTAACTTTCATGGACAGACCACCCATCTGCCTTGCTGCCGGGCAGCTGAGTATCACTCGCCACCATTTTGAAAGGTAGGCGATGTGGGGATTGGCCTCTTCCAGTCACATGTTAAGTATGGGGAAATGTGTTCAACAGGTAGGCATCCCTCTCATTGGTCGCAGCTTGTCGAGCAAGACCATGCCAAAGCATAACGTTGCTTTGACAAGTAGGCTGTTTGGTGATTCGTTGCCGCTTGTCCCTATCTTGTCGCTCTGTTCCCTTTGGCTGAGGAGCCAGAGCGATGAGATTGAATTAGGGTGTCGGGCCCAGATAATTCTATCACATTGTACATACAATGCTGGCTCGGCCCGGATTTGTTGTGCACCTTGTCGCTCGGATTCCCATCAGATGGAGATTGGAGCAGCAAGATTGAATTATGTTCCTTTTGTTCTATTGTATACTGTTTTGTTATATAATGTCCCCATGTCCCCAAAATAAACTGAATTCATTGTGGAATTAAATCTGTGTTGTGATTTTACAATGGAATGATTTAAAGGGTCCCCTTTGACACCCCCCCCCCCCCGTCCATTTCCAGGAACTCTGTCCAGCATGACCGGCATGACTGCCCCTTTGCAGCCGCTTCAAGAAGAAGGAAACCCGGAACAACGGCTAAGGACAACCCGCGTCCTTAGCTTCCATTTACATACTGTAAGGGCAGTAAGGTCTTGGAAATCTTTATCTTTATCTCAGTCGTCAGATACTGTAGATGGTTTTACATGATATTGCTAGCTTAGAGCGATATAGAGAATTATGATCATTGATTTCAATTCAGTTAGGATTCGATTCAGGGAAATATCCGACTGCATTTTGCAGTCACAAAGGAATTTTTTTTACCTATTGGAGCTTAATTGGAATTGGATTCAGCAGGTGTTTTTTTTGTTTTGTTTTGTTTTACCTTCCTCTGGATAAATTAGTGTATTGGCAAAGGTTTAATTTGAGGGATGCCTTTCTTTTTTAAGGGGATAGTAATACTTAAAATGTAAAAAAATATATATTGTAGTGTTTATCCCCCTGAGTAAAACAAGGGTACTCCCACTGCTGAAAGGTGTTTTATTCAAAAGTTATTACAGCTCAAAGTTGAATTTTTTAGGTACAATATCACAGTGGCCTGAAATTGTACAGTGACGCTGTTGATACACCATCCTATGGACAGCTCTGGTCCCGGGACCATTCCAGTGAGGTCATTTGTTTTAAACAACGGGATTGCGGCTCTGCGGCTATGCAACATATTTGTACTTGGACATTACTAACACTTTAAGACTGTATGGGGCCCTAGGCAGGATCCCAAATTGGGGCCCCACTCCAGCTTGCACCTCTGCTCCCTGATACCATTTTGAATATATATATACAAGTCCTAGTCTAGACATATCATTTTTAATATTAACAGGTTCACAAAAAAGTGCTGCAAACAGACTACTGTGGCCAGCAATAAACCTATGGAGAGACATTAAGCAAATTACCTGCAAGGTCCTGCAGTGCTGTTTTCTGTTCATGCAGTACAATGGTAATGGTGGGAAGCATCAGAAGCAGTCTGTCGGCTCCCGTGTCATTAAGGCGGCATGATCACATGACCACAAGCTCATGCCACCCCGTAACAGCACAGTCCAAATTTGCTACATTCATAAGTGTGGCCAGCAGCAGCTACAACTCCGGAAGTTCCCAAGCAATTTTAATATTGACTCTGCGAACATGACTGGACCGGGCCCTAGGGTGCCTTGCCCATGATCCGGCTCTGTCCAGTGGGTCGACATTATTGCAAAACTGATCACAACTTTAAAGATCTCAAAGTGTCTGTGCTGAAGGGACACAGAGAGACAGAAAGATCTGGGTGTATAAACTGATAACCAAGTTTGACACTCTGAACTGTGGTCTGAACTGTGACAAGTAATTTATGTCACATTATCCTATATAAATAATTCGCTAGGATGTTTGTCAGAAGCCGTCATGCGCAGTAGAGACTGGCCAAACGCACAGAATGCTGGGAGCACAGAACGCTGGGAGTTCTGTGCTGGGAGCATTCTGTGCTTTCAGGCAGTCTCTACAGTGCATGACTGTGTCGGTGGCAGGACGTAGAGCAGGACTGGCCTCTTAACCCTTTGAGTGCCAGAGGGGTACGCAACACATTGCAAAGCAATGTGTTGCATACCTCACTGGCACTCAGGGGGTTAACATCACCCAGACCTTGGCCCGTGTACATGGGCTTTTACACTAGTCCCACATAATAAACATATAAACATAAAATAAACATATTTTGGGCTGTTTGGATGCCAAGGGGTTGCACAGTCCTCTGCTGCTTGGAGGGTTAACCCCATGGCTGGAAACTCTCCGGTTTTGCCCCGGAGACTCCAGTTTTGACTCTGCATTACCAGGTCTCCGGGGCAGAGGCTGATTCTCCGGATTTGGGGAGTTTCTGATGAAACTCTTCTCACCCTGTTCCTCCCACTTCTCCTCCTTCCCACCCTGTTCCTCCCACTTCTCTTCCTTCTCACCCTGTTCCTCCCACTTCTCCTCCTTCCCACCCTGTTCCTCCTACTTCTCTTCCTACACACCCTGTCAGTGGCGTAACAATAGGGGTCGCAGCAGTTGCACCTGCGACCGGGCCCGTCACTCCAGGGGCCCGGCCGCCGCCTGCGACCCCCTCGCCTGCAGCAGTTACTTAGCGGATCTCCCACTCGGCGCGCCGCTCTAGCAGTACAGAGCGCTGGGAGATGACATCATCTCCCAGCCTCTGCATAACTAGAGCGGCAAGCGAGAGCTTCAGTTCAAGAGATCTGTGCCGAAGGAGGCACAGATCTGTCAAACCACAGTGCTAGACCACCAGGGACTGATAAAGGGGAAATGTGGGTGCATTGTTGAAGAGGGCATTGTGGAGATGAAGGGGGCATTGTGGAAGGGGCATTGTGGAGAGGAAGGGGGATTGTGAAGATGAAGGGGGCATTGTGGAAGGGGCATTGTGGAGCTGAAGGGGGCATTGTGGAAGGGGCAATATGGATGAGGGGGCCAATGTGGTCGGGGGGGCCCATGGTAATTCTTGCACCAGGGCCCGGTGGCTTCTAGTTATGCCTCTGCACCCTGTTCCTCCCACTTCCCTCCCATTTCTACTCCTACACACCCTGTTCCTCCCACTTCCCTCCCACTTCTCCTCCTTCCCACCCTGTTCCTCCCACTTCTTCTTCCTACTCTATTCACCCTGTTCCTCCAACTTTTCCTTCCCACCCTGTTCCGCTCACTTCCCTTCCTTTCCCAGTCTGTTCTATTTTTTTTTAATGTTTTACAAGTTTCACCTCCACTTACAATTAAGCCCCGCCTATTTTATAACACGAATAGTATAATTTCTCTCCCATTAGCAGCACCACAGGGCTCCCCTCCAGGAAGCCCAGATCAAAAATTTCCCAAGTATGGTTAACCCATATGTTCTATAGATTTAGCCATTTTAAAGAATAATATTCACTGAAGCATCAAAAAGGTAATACATCTTGTTTGTTATCACATAAACAACTACAAAGAGATTCTGCTGGAGCTTAGGGATGAATTATGTAGATAATACTGATAAGGGACCTGGGGGTGACGCACTAAGGTGCAAAATCTTAGTACACTGGCTCCATAGAATAACATAGATATTAGAGAAGTGATATCATCAGAGAAGTCATCTCCTAGTGTCTTGAAGACTTCCATCCTAGTGCCACTCAGGTTGCCAATAAAGTTATCATTTTTACTGTAAAAGTGTGATAAACTCTCCAGTTCCTATGTTATTTTATGGAACCTATGCACTGACATCCATACCAGGGGACACTCAGGGTTTTGACTCATATCTCAGTGTGAAGGACCAAAAGAGAGAGTCCTGTGTTACCTGCTACATGATCTACACCAATCAACTGCTTAATTAGTCTCTGAATTAGAGTCCTTTCTATCAGAGGTCCTGCTTATCTAGTGTATGTTTAAGCAGTGAGATCTAATTCATAGAGGCCATACAGATTTTCTTCTCATAGTTTGGTGAGTGGAAAGTTATTATTATTAGGTGTTTGCGCTCCTTTAACCCCTTAAGGACAGACCAATCGTGGACCCGGTCGGCACTTAAGGTCCATGGACCATTTTTTTTTTTTTTTTTTTACAATCCGTGCAGCCGGATGGGGAGCCCTGAATTCCATGATGGTCCTGGACCTTTATGGGTCTTTCGTTCCCCAACCCATGACGTGCCAGGGCTGTTAATGGTCCTTAAAGGGATAGTAATGTTTCATAATAAAACCAGCTCTAATTAATCTTCATAGTATTTGGGCTTTGGAGAGTGTTATTTCAATTCTGTCAGAGTTGTAGTACAAGAGTAATTCAATGACAAAGTGTCCCCCTCCTCCCCCCCTTTTACTGATGTAACACTGCTCAGCCAGATCAGAAGGGAGGTGCCCAGGTAGACTGCAGAGAGGGACAATCTTCAATTAAGATAAGGGAAAAACCTGAAAAGCTTGTCAAGGGGGGCAGGACTTTCATTGTTCTCATAGGAAGAAGATTGTTCCCTGCTGTTATCTGTCTGGTCTATGGACTGCATTCCACATCTGAGAAGAGATGGCTTACACTAGGTAAAAGGGGCGGGAGGGGAAACTTTGCTTGTGAATATCTCTTAAACCATAAAGGTTTGAGAGATAAGACTTTTATCGTTCTTCGTGTTTTTTTTAATGCCTACAAAATAAAATAAAGATAAAACGAAGTATTACTATCCATTTAAGGGGTTAAAAACAAGTGGTCGTTTTGAGGAATTGAGTCCTTTTATGTGGCCATTGTAGTGAAGCTGTAATTTAACATCAAATGATGCAGCGCTGCGCTGATTATAGAATTCCAGAGGTCAGGATTCTTTTTTTAACCTCTTCAGCAAAGACCTCACTAGCATACAAGGAGTTAGAATAGCAGAATTTCATAGTGATTTTCCTTTAGTAATAAATGTGTTGCCCTTCTGATGTATTATTGTAGACCTCTCTTGGGACATCGTTTTATTTACACAGTAAAGTCCCCTCTGTTATTTGCTCATTACCACACTGCTACCATGTGGCTGGCGTCCAGCTCGATGTTGTAATTAGAGGTAATTCTCTGGTGTTTACTACAAACAGAGAACCCTGTGCATGTTTATATAAGTCACTGTAACAGGCAATCTTGGGTATGAAAATTGTCTGATTGGATCCAGTGGTACCTCCAAAAGAAAAGCAATATGTTCATTTTCTTAGGAATATTCTATGTGTGTGGCCTAGTAAGAAAACGTTAACCCCTTTAAAACTAGTGGGGTGTGCCACACATTGCTTTGTAATGTGTTGCACACCGCACCAATCCTTTAGGGGTTAAAGGGATAATAATGTTTCATAACAACGGCAGCTCCAATTAATCTTCATAGTATTTGGGCCCTGGAGAGTAATTGAATGATAAAGTATCCCCCTCCTGCCCGTTTTACTGATGTAACACTGCTCACCTCAGAGCAGCAAAACTGTCCAGATGGATCCCAGAGAGGGACAGTCTTCAGTGAGGATAAGGGAAAACTTGAAAAACCTGTCAAGAGGGCAGGGTTTTCTTTATGCTCACTATGAGAAGATTGTCCCTTGCTGTGACCTGTCTGGTGAAGAGATCAGAATCCACATCTGAGGGGAGGTGGCTTACAGTAGGTAAAAGGGGCGGGAGAGAGATAACCTATCTCTTGGACTACAACTCTGACAGTACTGAAATAACACTCTCCAGGTCCCAAATACTATGAAGATTAATTGGAGCTGCTTGTATTGTGACAATTACTATCCCTTTAAGATTGATATGTACAAAAAAATTAGAGTAAAACTGGGGCAACCAACAACACCATATGAAATGTAATGGGCCATAGGCCATTACCGAAAGCCTCTGCTGAGGGCCTCAGGACAGTGACTACAAAGACTGACTTTCACATAGGAAGCCAGAGCCCATCGGCCGGAATACAAAGGAAACTGGCACTTTCTTTTGAAAAGTAGGTGAGCATCTGATGGGCCGCTCCCATTATGACGTATACTGTCTACTCTGTACTGTGTTATGTTTGCTGTCCATGTATGCTCTTTCTCACTGGTCGCCGTTTGTTGTGCATCGTCATTCTAAAATGGGACGTCGTTTCCACCTTTTCCCTAGTCTGTCGCTCAGATTTCCATTGGCTGGGGAGCCAGCGTTACATAATTGAGTTATTTGCCATACCCAGGTAATTCAATCACCTATGGAGTACAAAGGCCCAGGTCCAGATTGGTTGCTTGTGTCTTGTCACTCTGATTCTGTTAGGGACCAGGAACCAGACAGGACACAAAAAGCTAAATTGCAATATACCTTTATTAGTGCAACATAAACAGAAGCACGATCCAAGAGCATAAACCAAAAGACACGCCAGGGTCAGAAATCAAGACAGGTATTCAGCCAAGCCAGAGTCAGGAAACCAGAAGTCAGCAAAGTCTGGGACAAGCCGAGGGTCAGAAGCACAGAAGTCAGAGAAGTCTGGAACAAGCCAAGGGGTCTGGAACACAGCAAACAGGAGAAGTCCACAGCAGCCAGCAGCAACAGGTCTGCAAACAAACACAAGGACAATGAGGAAGTGAGCCAAACTGCTCTAAATACCCTGAGAGGGTTGGCTGAAAACAGTCAGGTGAGTAATCAGAGAGGTCAGCTGATACAGCCAGAGCCAGAAACTCAGAAGACAGCTGCAGTGGATAGCAGAACACTAGATTAGCTCAGACAGCAGAATCAATAGGCAGAATGGGAGCAGCTCAGCAAAACCTTGACAGATTCCTATTGGCTGGGAATTGGAGAGTCAAGATTGAATTATGTAAAGTCCCCACACTGTATACTACCCTATTGTTGTATGTTTCCACATCAATGTGCTCATGTATTGTCCCATTGTATCCTATGTTTATGCTACCATTGTTGTCTTGTATCTAGATTTGCTATAAAATATCCCCTGTCCCCTCAATAAACATGTTAGTTGTTTGGAACTAAAGAAGCATCCTGTGACTTTATTTCTGAATGATTTAAAGGGTCCTCTCTGACCCTCATTCTTAGATGCGATGATCCAGCTTCACCGACCCGGCTAACTGCTTGTAGCTGCTTTCAGGAGGGAGAACCCTGACACAAAGGCCCAAGACCACTCGACTTCTTGGGATCCAGTTACAGGAGACAATACAAATTTCCAAAATTCCCATTGATTTGAATGCTAGAGATGCCTCCAATGTATTTAGCAGCAATGCTCAGGAGACCTCTCTCTCATTCATTAGGTTAACCCTTTGCGTGGCAGAGAGGTATCTAACGCATTGCAACGCAATACCTCTTTGCCATTCAAAGGGTTAAACTCTCCATTTGAAGCAAAGGACATTTTCTGTTGTCCCCTCTAGTGCAACGAGTTTGCACCAGAAGTAATCCACTTTTGTCTTTGTGCGCATGGCCCCAAATATTACATTTCATAGGAAAATATAAAAATAAAATGTATATTTAACCCCTTGGATCTTAAAGACATCTCCAATGCACTGCATCCAAGGAGGAACAAAGTGATTTGAATACAATTGAATACAATGATATGATTAACTCTTTGAGTACTAGATGACATTGCGATACATTATTCTGGAATGTACTGTCACCCTTTTGACATTCAAAAGGTTAACCCCTTAATTCCTAACAGCATCATATTGCCCCTTAAATCTCCCTGCAGTTCTTCAGAAAACTGTGGAACAGAAGGCTTTGCAGGAATTGTACGTATATATAACTTTATTTAATTTTTATAGCTTACAGTACTGGGTAGAATACAGACAAGTGGGTAATGCAGGTATATACAAAGGGAGACCTTGATTTCCATTGTATATAGTAACATTTATTATGCAATACACATTTTTGGGCTGTTCCTGCTGTGTAATACAAGTGTACCCCCTCTGCTTTCATTCAAAAGTTATTACAGAGTAAAATGGTATTCTTTGTGAGAAGATAGGTTCAGCCATTTCTGTGGCTTTCCCATTTTATATTTTTTTCTGTAGTTCTTGCTCTATACATATCGAGTGTCCTGGTCAGTGAGCAGCGACAGAACAGCGCCCCCACCGAATGAATAGGCAGCGTAAAATACTGCACTCTTTCTCACAATAACATTTCTTTTCAATTGTTGTTTCTTGTTTTAACACAGAGAAAGACAACGAGATCAACTAGGTACACAAAGAAAACAAAAAATGGCTTCAAGCACTACTATTAACAGTAGCCTAATTAACCCTTTAAGGATCTGAAGGGTGAGAAAATCATTGCAAATACTTCTGGCCCTTAACCCTTTGAGTGCCAGCGGGGTACACAAAGCATTCTAAAGCAATGTGTTGCGCTCCCTTGTGGCACTTAAAGGATTAAGCATTGTTCCACTGTCCACTGGTAGTCACAGAACCATACATACATTGTCTGACACCCCAGCCTTGTTCTACTGTCCACTCATAGTCGCACAGCTATCCATACAATGTCTGACATCCCAGCCTGGTTCCATTGCCCACTTGTAGTCACCCAGCCTTGTTCCACTGGTAGCCACCCAGCCACTCATACACTGTCTCACACTCCAGTCTTGTTCCACTGACCACTGGTAGTCTCCCAACCACCATTCTACTGTCTGACACCCCAGCCTTGGTCTACTGTCCGTTCATAGTAACACAGCCACCCATATACTGTCTGACACCCCATCCTTGTTCTACTGTCCGCTCATAGTCACACAGCCACCCATACAATGTCTGACACCCCAGCCTCGTTCCACTGTCCATTGGTCACCCTGCCACCCAGTCTTGCTCCACTATCCACTGGTAGTCACCCAGACATGCAGCCTTGTTCTACTGGTAGTCACATAGCCTCCCATACACTGTCTGACACACAGCCTTGTTCCAGTGTCCACTTGTAGTCTCCCAACCATCCATGCACTATCTTACTCCCATCCTTTTTCCACTGTCCATTGGTAGTTATCCAGCCACCCAGACTTGTTCCACTGTCCACTGGAAGTCACCCAGGCTTGTTCCACTGGTGGCCACACAGCTACCCATACACTGTCTGACACCCAGCCTTATTCCACTGTCCACTTGTAGTCTCCCAGAGACCCATGCACTGTCTGAGATCCAGCCTTACTCTTCTGTGTACTGGTAGTCACACAGCCACACATACACTGTCTGGCATCCAGCCTTATTCCTCTGCGTAATGGTAGTCACACAGCCACACATACATTGTCTGACATTTTTGTTCCACTGTCCACTCTCACAACTACCCATTAATTCTGTATCATCCAGCACCATAATGGTGTGAGGCGGAATCAAGCATGCCTTTGGTCCCCTTGTTCCTACAGGTAATCAGATACACCTCATGAGGCACAATAAAGGCCGAAATGTATTTCGGGGATTGTGATTAGTGTTGAGCGAGCATGCTCGGCCGATGCTCGGATCGGCTCGAGCATCGCTCTGCTCGGCACATGGCGGTACTCGTACGAGTACCGCCATGTGCTCGCCCGCCATGTTCGGGTGGCAGGGATCTGTGCCGAAGGAGGCACAGATCTTACAGACGCTCCGCTGGACCACCAGGGACTGGAGGTAGGGGACATGTGGAGATGGAAGGGGGCATTGCGGAGATGAAGGGGGCATTGCGGAGATGAAGGGGGACATTGTGGAAGGGGGACATTGTTGAAGGGGGACATTGTGGAAGGGGGGCATTGCGGAGATGAAGGGGGCATTGCGGAGATGAAGGGGGACATTGTGGAAGGGGGACATTGTGGAAGGGGGGCATTGCGGAGATGAAGGCATTGCGGAGATGAAGGGGGCATTGCGGAGATGAAGGGGGACATTGTGGAAGGGGGACATTGTGGAAGGGGGACATTGTGGAAGGGGGGCATTGCGGAGATGAAGGGGGACATTGTGGAAGGGGGACATTGTGGAAGGGGGGCATTGCGGAGATGAAGGGGGCATTGCGGAGATGAAGGGGGCATTGCGGAGATGAAGGGGGACATTGTGGAAGGGGGACATTGTGGAAGAGGGGCATTGTGGAGATGAAGGGGGGCATTGACCAGGCACCCTCCCCTCATCAGAGCAGGGGGTGCCTGGTGTAATGCTCGAGTCCTCCCATTCAATTCAATGGGGCTCGGGTGCTCGGCCGAGCACTCGAGCCTCCGGGGGTGCTCGGTCAGAGCACCCGAACCCCCGAGCATCGGGGTGCTCGCTCAACACTAATTGTGATGTTTCACTTACACAGAGAAGATATTCCAGACAGTTTAGTGCTGGATCAACTGGGATTGGAATTAAACTAATGTGGATATAAAAAAAGTCTTCTCTGTAATGGAACAAAAGAACAAAAAAGGTGACTTACGAGCACCTGAGGGAGCACAACCCCCAAGACAAACTACTAAGAGCCACGGGGTAAGTGCTTTGGCCTGTTCCCTTTAATATCTTCATTAGTGATATTACAAGTATTCATGGTAAGGTATGCCTTTTTGCAAATGGTAGAAAAATATGCAGCAGTGTTGCTTCTCCAGTAGAGATATACCAAATGGCTTCATGAAAACTGGAGGAATGGACATGAGTATGGAATCTAAAATGTAATGCTTAAAATGAAAAATAATGCATTTAGGATACATAAACCTAGAGGGGGAGTAAGGCTTAATGGTACTGTGCTGACAAAACATAAAAGGAAATTGTCTTGGGAGTTACTAATTCAGATGACTTGAAGGCAGACAAGCAATCCAGTATAGCAGTGGGAAAAGCAAATGAGGTTCTTGGTTGCATAGGAAGAGGCATTAGCATCAGGAATAACAGATGTACTAATGCCACTCTATACAGTAAGACCTGTCCTGTAGTACTGTGTACAGTTCTGGAGACTACATCTCCAGAGGGACATTCATAAATTGTAGGGAGCTTAAAGAAAAGCCACTATAATAGTGCAAGATATTCATGAAACAGGGTACGATGATAGAAACAAATAAATTAATATGTACAGCTTGCAAGAAAGTAATGTCACAGTACCTTGTAGTGCGATGCTCACAATGACGCTCCAGTGTAATTTCCACGAACGGTTGGATACATCAATGCTAGATGCGTCATTTGCAGGTGCAAGGCATCAGCATGCTGCTGGCCTCTGTTTTATGTGTTTGAGGCCTATAGTCTACTCCTACCTACTTCCTCCCTCTGAGCTGCTCCTCCTACCTACTTCCTGAGGAGGGGTCTAAAGGGCAGACTGAGTCCTGACTCAGTTACCCTTACGGTGTTGTTCTGAACAGTTCATTTATTTGGTATTCCTGATTCTTGTGTATGACCCGGCTTGTCTGTCCATCCATTCTGGTGTTGACCTGTGGCTCTGTCTGAACATTCTCATAGTGCGTTCCGATTTGGCTTAGACATCCTTTCTGGTGCAAACCCGTGGCTCTGGCTGACTACCCACTCCGTGTATGACCTGGCTTGTCTGACTACCCACTCTGGTGCTGACCTGGGGCTCTGTCCACTGCGCATTCAGCATAATAACGCTTCAGTGGATATCCTATCTGGTGCAAACCTGTGGCTCTGGCTGACTACCCACTCTGTGTATGACCTGGCTTGTCTGACTATCCTATCTGGTGCTTACTGAGGGCTCTGTCTGTTCTCTCCATGTGTTGGTCCCATTCCTCAGACATCCTTCCTAGTACTGACCTGGAGCTCTATCAGACTCCTAGCTACTGATTGCAGGTGTGAGTAAGTAGTCTTCATGGTTGCTTATGATATTGAGACTCCTCTCCTAGACTGACTGCAGGAATGAGTCAGTGCTACCTCTGGACGTTACCTTTTACCACGAGACTCTATTGGGCTGAGGCCTAGTCTCGGACAGTGTGGTGGATCTATTGGATGACTGCTATTTCTGATACAGTGCTTGCCTCTTTAATCACCCTCTGTGTGTTATTTGTTATTTGCATTACTGTTTATATATTTCTAATAAAGGTGATCTTAACTATACCGTCTGACTCTTTGTCTTGCTTGCCAACTATAACAAGTATGAAGAGGATGATATGCTACAAACCTTTACATTTATTAAGGGATTTAATATAATTTGGGGACAAATTTTTCAGAAAAAAGAAGTATTAGAACAAGAGGTTGTGACCTAAAGTTAGATCGATAATTCAGAAGTAAAGTGTGTAAACATTAATGTACAGCAAGAGTCATAGATTCAATGAACAGCCTCCCAGCAGAGGTGGTAGATACTAATACTATTAGGGAATAGACATAACTCTGTTAGGAAAATTATTTTAATTAGATAGGGAAATGGGCATACTGGATGGCCAGGTGGTTATTGTCACTATCTCTCAGCCTGGCAAGGAAGACTCGATCTCAGACACAGAGTCGGAACCCTACTGCAGAAGGTCTACAGTCGAGGATAAGCAAATGTCTTTAAGTGAGGCAGTAGTCAGCAGACAGAAATTGGTCGACTGTGAGTCGAAGACAACAGGAGAATTGAGGTAGAACAGGAGTCGACTACTAGTTGTCGAATAAAGCAGGAGTCGACCCAAGGGGTCGTAGACAAACCGAGAGTTGTCGACAAGCCAGGTTCGGTACACAAATAGTTGAGAAAATGAAGCAGTCGGTACCTTGGAGTCGTAGACAAGTGGAGAGTCGTGGACAAGCCGGATTCAATACACAAACAGGAACCGGAGCAAAGAGTCAAGAATAGTCGGGAACAAAGCCAGGATCAGGAAACCAGAAAGTCAGATGAACGAGATGCAAGCAGAGGTCACAACGGGAATCAGAGATCAGGATATCAGGTAAGCAGGTACACAGGACACAAAGACACTGAGCACTGACCATCCAAGGGTGGGGAAAGGAGAAAAGTCCCGGATATAAGTAGGCCACAGACAGGAGAAGGAGTATAATAATTAGGAGAGAGAACGCCTCTGGGAAGGAGGAGTCTGACGGGTTGTGACACTTATTTTCAGGCATCAAATTGTATGTTTCATGTTTTTAGTTCTCAGTGTGCAGTTTTCACACCTCTTTTAAGTTTTTAGTCTCCCCAAGTAGAAGGAAATCCCAGGCATGGGTCCTCTCCTTGTGCCTAGAGGGAATCATCTGCACCTCACTGACAGGGTCCACTAAAGGCTGAGAGCCAGATCTGGAATTGTGCTGTTTATCTCATGCAGAGAAATTTTCGATATAGAATTGTCTGTGGGTGGGTCTAGACCGATTTGGATATGGAAATTTCTCTGTAATGGAACAAGGGGGTAAAATGTGACTGACAGAAACTGTGAGGTCACCATCCTCTAGAATAAATGACTATGTTTTATTAATTCTCAATGTGCTCTTGTCTTACCTTTTTGTTTTTTACTCTATAACAGCAGGACAATGCCAACCCATGAACAACCTATCCTTCATTAAAAAAAATACAGGATCTTATGAAACTGCGTGGCCAAGTCAATGCAGCATGGACTAATGTTACCCAGAAACTATTGACCATCTTATTTCTGGAATGACTTTTTATCTAACCTCCTACCTATATTGCCTCCAGAGATGTGCTAACTCGCTAATGAATATGATGTTCTCTTATGTACTTGCTTCTCTTGTTGTTCCTCATACATATCTATAGTTTTATGCACAGCCCATATCAACTTCCTGGTGTGGAGAAGTTTCACCACTAAATGTGGTGAAATGTAAACCAGTGGAGAGAGGTGGACAATTTGTGGCTCTCCAGCTGTTGGTAGATGGCTGAGGATGATGGGAGTTATAATCCAGCAAGCACTCACCCTAGCTACTTCGGCTTTAAAGGGCTAGTAATACTTCGTTTTATCTTTATTTTATTTTAGAGGCATTAAAAAAACATGAAGAACGTTGTAAGTCTCATCTCTCAAACCTTTATGGTTTGAGAGATATTCACAAGCAAAGTTCCCCCCCCGCCCCTTTTACCTAGTGTAAGCCATCTCTCCTCAGATGTGATATACAGTTCAGACACCAGACAGATAACAGCAGGGGACAATCTTCTTCCTATGAGAACAATGAAAGCCCTGCCCCCCTTAACAAGTTTTTCAGGTTTTTCCCTTATCTTAATTGAAGATTGTCCCTCTCTGCAGTCTACCTGGACACCTCCCTTCTGATCTGGCTGAGCAGTGTTACATCAGTAAAATGGGCGGGAGGGGGATACTTTGTCATTGAATTACACTTGAACTACAACTCTGACAGAATTGAAATAACACTCTCCAAAGTCCAAATACTATGATGATTAATTAGAGCTGCTTTTATTATGAAACATTACTATCCCTTTAAATTCTGTTTATGCTATGTTTTCCACTGAAAATAGCAATGGAAACTGTTTTTCAACCAGTCAGCAAAGTCCAGTAACTTTCTTTGACTTCCCAGTTAATTATCATAAACGCCATCAAATTAAACCTTGACGCCCGGGTTACTTAATCACTAATGTCCCTGAAACAAGCTCAAGGGCAGAGAAGGACCATTTCTAACAAGGCCTTTTCTAACAAATTACATGCATTACAAAACATTTTTTTTCTTTACAACCTTCATGTAAAAAATGTAAGAAATTATTGCTTGATGCCTCGAAACATAAATTTGCTCGGACAAAAACTGACCCTCTTGTTTCCGTAAGAACTGTGTGCTGTTGGTTGCATTATTTATTGTTATTATCATTTAATTATGAAGCACAAACTGCACACTGCACAATAGGGTGACTCAAATATTGTACATTAGGGGGACAGTGCAGATATTTGTAGGGACTGTGGCGGAAGTCCAGACCTAATTGTGGGTTCTTTTTACTGTGGATCTGAAATAACTAAAATCAAGCTGAGGTGACGTCCAAAGAAATTTATTTTGCCAAGCTCATAGATGATGGGGCATCAGAATTCAGGGAGTCCACCATGAAACACCGGAACTAATCACTCACAACACTCCTGGGCCCTGGAGTATATACTATATATTTTCATGGAACCTACAATCAGCTCAGATTTCTACTCTTGTCACTTGGAGGTCCAGAGACCAATCAGGAGATAGGTACAACAGGGAGATCCAAATCATCCACAAAGGAAAAGGCCAGTAGAACAATTTTCATGTAATCAAACACTGATCTTACCCTTTACCCCCTCGGTTAGAGCCATGGTTCTAGCCTAGTGAATGTGGCCAGAGATAATGTTATCTCTGAATATGTGCAGACCACGGGCTTAATGACGGGCTGTCCTAGGGCCCTTGTGAGAATATTTTTGTGTTGAGGGCACAAAAATGTTTTCACCAGGACCCTTCAATAACTAGTTACACCACTGCCCAAAGACATGCTGTTGGATGCATTTATGGGCTTGAATGCCTCCAATTAAGCGCATGTCCATGGTGCTGAAGTTGGAGTCTTGATCCAGGGAGCCTAATTTGGAGAAAACTCAGACCACATGTTTGTCCTTTGGGGGGGATGTGCTTAAGCAGCAGAGAGCAGAGTTCACCAGGGTCTTCCAAAACCATACACATAACAACTTCTCTCCCCCACCTCGAAAAAAAGTGAGGGATCCACAGGCTGGCTGAGGACAAGTCATGTATAGGCTCTCTCAGGAGTCCATAACATAGTTCTTCATGGTAGCCCTGCCGGTAAAGCCTGTCATCTTTCTCATGCTGTTATCCCTTCCTGTAGAAAACTATAAAAATGTAGAGTTGTAGAGACAGACTCCACTTGGTTGAGATGCTGATATGATTTACATTTTTCTTTTGTTCACTCACTATCATTTTGTTAATTTACAGAAATAAACTATTAACATGTTATCACTTTGCCCGTGCTTCCTGTGCTGAGTGGCGACATTATTATCACTGCTGTTCTCTGATTGGCTGGTCTTAATTGCTACTACTAGGGCTTGCCTTTATATACCCTGGGATGTCCTCCCTTAGGCGGCCTTCGTGGTGTACGAGTTCCTGAGTTTATGTTTGTGCTTTTGCTGATTCGTGTATGACCTGGCCTGCCGTTGCTGACCGTATCTGGCTGAGAACCCACTCCGTTGCTGACTGTATCCTGGCTGAGAACCCGCTCTGTTGCTGACTCTATCTGGCTGAAGAACCCGCTCCGATGCGGATTGTATCCTGGAGGAAGAACCCGCTCCATTGCTGACAATATCCTGGCTTAGAACCCACTCCGTTGCTAACAGTATCCTGGTTGAGAACCCGCTCCGTTGCTGACTGTATCCTGGCTGAGAACCCGCTCTGTTGCTGACCGTATCTGGCTGTAGAACCCGCTCCGTTGCTGATCCTGTCTGGCCATTGCACCTATCTGTTGCTGACCGTAGTTGGCTGTCCTCCATACTGTGGCTGTTACCGACTGTAGATTCCTATCCACATTATTACCGTGTGTTGTCTGTGCCACTAGGTGACCCCGTGAGGTCACCGGTTACCAGGGCCTTGCAGTTTATTCTCGGTGTGTGCCGCGGGGCGCTGTTTTCTGACAACCAAAGGCTGAGTCTTGTGCTCGAGCTGCTCCACTGCCATCTAGGCGGTGTGTACAATCGAAGTACCGGTGCAGTGTTCTACACACTGACTGAGTTACTCTGATCGCTCTCTGTGTCTGCCTCCCTAGTAGCGCTGGGCTCACTCCCTCTGGGAGTTGCAGTTACTCTCTGGGCATTGTCCATTAACCCTGCATGTACCTTAAGCTTCCAGGTAATAGCACTACCGTTCCTTACTGCTGAGCTGTGGGCTCAAGAGCCAGAGTTGCCATTTCCACCTTGCAGGTTGAGGGACACTGGTTGCGTAACTATTACTTACCATATATCGATCCACCCCTAGCGTTCTAGGGTTTACCAGTAGCAGCTGCCTAGGTCTCCTTTAACCCTTTCAGGGTTGGTCTGCATATACATGGTTGCCTCCTGCCATCGGTCTAGGGCCTTGGCCAGTGTTGCTTTGCTCCTATTGGGTCAGTACCCAAGTGTCTGGGTTGTGCCAGTCCTCCACTGTGGGCTTCACGCCACTGTAGTCCTGTTTCCGTTCCTGGACTGTGTACACTTTTCCTTGCCGGTTCTGCCAGAGGCCTTCACTGTCAGTTGGTTCCCAGTCCATTCCTTTTGCCCTTACAGGTTCCAGTACCCAGGCGTCTGGGTTGTCCTGTTCTATTCGTGGACCTCCTGTGTTGGCACCTACCCATCAGTTCTGGGACTGTACGTTGAACCTCACTGGGTTGCCAGATCCTGTCATATATATAGTTACCAGTATCCTGATTGTCTAGTCCAGTCCTGTTCACTCTATACTTTGTATATATTTTCCTGTTCTGTATTGTGGGTCTTAGGGCCTAAACTCGTGTATGCACTTTATTCTAATAAAGTTATTTTAACCTTACCGTTCTATCTGAGTGTTCATGTAAAAAACCATGACACGTCTATTTTTGAAAGCATTCTTACTTTACAACATTTTTTCACACCTGCATAAAACTTTTGCTGGGAAGACAGGGTACCAAAAATATCTTGCCCCTTGTTCATTCATTATGCCACTAATTCAAGGGTTGCCTAAATGAATGGGAATTTTGAGTTATTACCTGTGATGCAGTTGATTTACCCTAGAATTACTTCTATCCTTCTTATCGCATCAGCTCCAGTGAGGTTGCCACTAAGCAAGAGTGAAACTTAATGTGGCAGGCAAGCTTGAACATATTTTTGCCAAAAGTCATTTAGAAAAAAGTTTATTAATAAATGCTATATACATGTTCACATTTAAGTATATATAAAGTAGTGCTGCTTTGTCTTCTGTTAATTTTGGGATTTGCAGAGAAAAGAGGTGTAGATGCACAGGATGGTAATATAATTCTACCTCTACATAAATCCTTGCTAGAATATGGAGTACAGTTTTGGGCACCAGTTCTTGAACTTGAAAAGTGCAGAGACGCACAACAAAACTGCTAAAGGGACTGGAGGGTCTGAGTTATAAAGAGACACTAGCCACACTGGGCTTGTTTATATTAGAGAAGAGACATCTAAGGGGTGAAATGATTACCATTTACACATATATTCAAGGTCAATACAAAAAAACTCTCCAATTAACTATTTACTCAATGAGCTGAGCTAAGAACAAGGTTATCCATTAAGACTAGTTCTTTAAACTAAAACAAAGGCAGGGATTTTTTACATTAAGGGTGGTAAAGCTATTTAATTCTTTGCCTCTGGATGCTGCGCTTGTAGATACTGGAAATGATTTCAAAGAAGTAATGGATACCTATCTAGCACAGAACAATATTGAGAATTGACAGCTGGCTTCAAAGCAGATAGGTTGTTGATCCAGGGAAATATCTGATGGCCATTTGGAGTAAAGCAATTTGTTTTTTAACCACTTGGGGCTTAATTGGAAATGGCTTCAATGTTTTGTTTGTTTTTTTTCTTCCTATGGATCAACAGGGGTGATATGGCATGGCTCATGACTCATGCCTTGCTGCACATGATATATATTACGCACTCATATCACATTTGTGCTTAAGTTTATTTTGGTGCCTTCATGCTTAAAGCGAAACTACCACCTCCACTAAAATCGCCCTGCAAGACTTACTCCGGTGGCAAATAGCTTAATAATCATTATTTTACCTTTCAAAAGTGCCCACGAATAAAGTTATCCTTAAGTTTCCGAGACTGACGGCCAGGTTACTGCAGCCTGTGTGCCAGCGCTGTCAGTCTCTTCTAGAGCCGTCCAGGCCAGTGCAATGCCTGTAAAGGGTGATGGGGACTGACAGCGCAGGTGCGCATTCAAGATGCCTGCGGTGATGCCTGGCCGTCAGTCTTGGAAACTTAGGGATAACTTTATTCATGGGCACTTTTGAGAGGTAAAATAATGATTAGTAAGCTAGTCGCCACCTGCCTAAGTATTGCAGGGTGACTTTAGCGGAGGTGGTAGTTCCATTTTAAAAGAAAGGAGTGTTCTGCTCTCTAAACCTTACAAGCTAAAGGATGTAAGGGAGAATTAATTAAAAAAAGCTAAATACTTGTTTGAGGCCAAAACTCAAAGTGTAAAGCCGCAGATATTGTAGGTTTTTGCGTGGGCCGACTGATGGACTGATTAAATGAAGGTTGTGTGAAGGGTAATTGTATAACAATGACTTCCTGGTGGATTCATATTGTGTATATCTAGTGTATATCTAGTGTTGAACTCTTGTCCTCAATGAATTTGCTAGATCTACTTGGTACATGTATATTAGGAGAGTCCCTGAGCACACTTACCTAAACATTATGCACTGGCTGAGTTCATGAAAACATTAGGGTGTACTATAAAACATATCTAGTTGTTTATGTATTTCCAAGAAAATTGTATCCTTATTTTGATGTCTGTGTCTTATTAAAGGGATAGTAACGTTAAAAAAACCTCTGTATAGGATTGTTCATTTTAATTTGTTATAATGCATAGCATATTTTTAAATCTGATTCCCTTCATATTCTTCTTCAAATTCAGTTTAAAAGGTTCCCCCTCCTTCTCCTTTCCATTACATCAGACATATCCAAAAGACGGCCCAGAGAGATCGCAATAAGGAAAAATATTGTGTCAGCATATGGAAAACCCTGCCAGCTTTATCAAGGGGGCAGGGTGTTCCTTATAATGACACAGTGTTATCCATCGTTCCCATCTGTCCGGTCAAGAGATCAGATCTAGGGATCTCTGCCTGATGTAATGGAACGGGGAGGTGGAATCAATGAAAAATCCTATACAGAGGTTTTTTTTTTTACATTACTATCTCTTTAAATAAGTCTGTATTGTAAAGGATGTTTTAATGGTGTACTATGAGGAGTCAGATTATAATAAGTAATATGGAGTAATAAGAGGAGTTATAGCAAGGGTAAATGTATGGATCAATAGAAAGCATTACAGGGACAATAGAAGGAGATATGGTCAGATTTTATTTAAAACAATATGTTTATATGTTATAGGGAGGGGTAATATGGAGCAATAGGAGGAGTTATATGGAGCAATAGGAGGAGTTATAGGGAGGGGTAATATGGAGCAATAGGAGGAGTTATAGGGAGGAGTTATATGGAGCAATAGGAGGAGTTATAGGGAGGGGTTATATGGAGCAATAGGAGGAGTTATAGGGAGAGGTTATATGGAGCAATAGGAGGAGTTATAGGGAGAGGTTATATGGAGCAATAGGAGGAGTAATAGGATTAGTTATAGGGAGGAGTTATATGGAGCAATAGGAGGAGTTATAGGGAGGGTTTATATGGAGCAATAGGAGGAGGTATAGGGAGGGGTAATATGGAGCAATAGGAGGAGTTATATGGAGCAATAGGAGGAGTTATAGGGAGGGGTCATATGGAACAATAGGAGGAGTTATATGGAGCAATAGGAGGAGTTATAGGGAGGGGTAATATGGAGCAATAGGAGGAGTTATAGGGAGGAGTTATATGGAGCAATAGGAGGAGTTATAGGGAGGGGTTATATGGAGCAATAGGAGGAGTTATAGGGAGAGGTTATATGGAGCAATAGGAGGAGTAATAGGATTAGTTATAGGGAGGAGTTATATGGAGCAATAGGAGGAGTTATAGGGAGGGTTTATATGGAGCAATAGGAGGAGGTATAGGGAGGGGTTATATGGAGTAACAGGAGGAGTTATAGGGAGAGGATATTTTTAAGAAAAAGGTGCTATAGGGAGCACTGATTTAATTTAAAATAGTATATGTTAAAGATAAGGCAAGTGGTGCAATATGATGATATAGGATGGGGTTACACAGAGAGCTATTTTATGACAAACTTCACTGATTCAGTATATTAATCTATGTATGTATGTGTATACAGAGTCTTGGGAGCTCTGGTAACCAGGGCTGGCTCCACCTATAGGCGAGGTAGGCACCGGCCTAAGGCGCACATGTACTGGGGGAGCGGGCATGCAGCAGAGGAGAGCTTCCCCCGCACGCACCAAGCTGGGAACCGCAACACAGTCAGGTCTGTGTCGCTACTGAGCTCCCTCATCACAGTCAGCTGTTTAGTAATGCACAGTGAGCTAGGAGTCATGATCTCCCGGCGCGCTCTGCATTACTGAAGAGAAGACTGCGCGGGAGCTCCAGCAGCTACAGGTATGTGATCGGGGGCAAGTTGGAGCTGATGGGGGGAAAGTTTGAGCTGATGGGGGGCAAGTTGGAGCTGATGGGGGGCAAAGTGGAGCTGATAGGGGCAAGTTGGAGCTGAGGGGGCAAAGTGGAGCTGGTGGGGCAAGTTGGAGCTGGTGGGGGCAAGGTGGAACTGATAGGGGGCAAAGTGAAGCTGGTGGGCCAAAGTGGAGTGGTGGGGGCAAGTTGGAGCTGATGGGGGGCAAAGTGGAGCTGGTGGGGCAAAGTGGAGCTGATAGGGGGCAAGTTGGAGCTGATAGGGGCAAAGTGGAGCTGGTGGGCCAAAGTGGAGCTCATGGGGGCAAGTTGGAGCTGATGGGGCAAGTTGGAGCTGATAGGGGGCAAGTTGGAGCTGGTGGGGGCAAGTTGGAGCTGATGGGGCAAATTGGAGCTGGTGGGGGGCATCTCTTAAAGGCATCTCCAGTCCAGGGGCAGACTGGCCCGGGGGCAGAGAGAGTACAATCATGAAAAGGTGGGGTATAAGTAGGCGGGGTATAAAGGGGTGGGACACAAGGGGTGGAGCCAAATGGGCAGCAAAATTAGGTTTTGCCTAGGGTGGCAAAAATCCTTGCACCAGCCCTGCTGGTAACCTTACCCATTTCTACACTAAGGTTTATTCTCTTTCACCAGACATTAGCGATGTATTTACTGAAGTAAATAGACACAGAAGACCTTCACTTACTGACCTATTGTACAGCTTGGCATGGACTCTGACTGCAGAAATAACAACACTCGCTATCCTTACCCCCTCACCTACAAAAGCTTCACTTATATAGAGGAGCAGAAATCAATGTCACAGTCAGATATCACCTGTAACAATATTTGGGGAGGATTATTTTTAATAATGGAAAAATAAAAAATCTCAAAACTGCCATCCATTTAAAGGAGAAGTCCATAATGTATTGGATACATATTAAATACTTTTCTAGCTCAAAGCAATATTGAGAATTATGACAGCTGGTTTCAATGCAGATAGGATGTTGATTCAGGTGGATATCCAATTACCTTTTGGAGTCAGGAGGGTCACCAGGGACACCAGGGTGGGACAGGGGGATTTGAGTCTCAAAAAGGGACTCTTGGGACATAGATCTCCTTTTGACCTACACCAAAACCCTTCTACTCTAACTGTCATTGATATGGCAGGTTTGACTATCCTTTAACCCTCTGAGTGCCAGAAAGGAATCCAATGCATTGCAACACATTTCTGGCACCCAAAGGGTTAAGTGTAAGCAATAAGCAATTTATGGTTAATTAGCCTCACATTTTGCTCATTAATAAATGTAGTTGCACTATAATTATTCTAAGTTAAATATGTTGCATTGGAATCAATCTCCCTTTAACCCCTTGAATGCTAGAATTGCATTCATATCTAGCATCCAAGGGGTTAAAGGAAGATTGATTCCAATGCAACATATTTAACTTAAAATAATTATAGTGCAACTACATTTATTAATGAGCAAAATGTGAGGCTAATTAACCATTAACCATTGCTTATCGCTGACACTTAACCCTTTGGGTGCCAGAAATTTGTTCAAATGCATTGGATTCCTCTCTGGTACTCAAAGGGTTAAAGGATAGTTGGGTTAAAAGAGACAAGTCTTATCCAAGGCTTCCTCAAGTATACTGCACAACCCTTCCCTGGACCTTGTACAGGACTTCCTCCAGCTTTGCCCACAGACAACTTAAAGGAGCAATAAACTTTTTTTATGAAAACACATATTTTATAGATATATTCCTGCTGAATAAAACAAGGTCACTCCCATCGCTGTCAGATAATTTATTCAAAGTTTATAGCAGTTTAAATAATCAGGAAGTGAATTTACTGTGTTTACTTCCTGGAAGTTCTAACTGACAGGAAATGACAGGCAGTTTCTATCACATTCTATGGAGAACTTTATGTCTCTGACTTTTCTGACTTTCCTCTCCATTAGAATCTAACAGGAAATCTAATTAGAATTTGACCACTAGAGGGCACTGCTAATATATAAAAACATTGTTTAAACTGTAATAACTCTTGAAATATAAATCTCTCGGCAGTGGGAGTACCCTTATTTTACTCAATAGGAAAATCCCTACAATATATATTTCTTCATTAAAAAAGTTTACTGCTCCTTTAATTCACGCTGAGCGCTACTGCTCACCAGCTTTGACTGCCGCTGGTATGCCTGTCAGGAGACGTGCACTGCAATTAATAACTTAAATCAATTCTCATGGCCGCTTCCTCCTCCTCCTGGCCTGCCACCTCAGACGGGTGTCACATTGCCAGGAAGTAGGCACTGAGGCAGCAGTGCCGGCAGTGCTGCTCACTTGTTCCCGGCGTCCATCTACAATTAAGCAAATAGCCAGGGAGGCTGGCATGATAACAGACACCTATGAATTTTAAGTTAGTTCTCCAGTTGCTGCCGCAATGTTAGTATTGTACCTGAGCCTGTCACAGGCAGTGGAGGAGGACAGCAGACACCAGGAAATGATTTGAGCACACACAGTTTTCCCATTTAACCAGGCGCATCATCAGTTGCTGCTCAACTGCAGTCAGTTCACAGCCACTCACACACTTTTGGCAGGCAGAGTACAGCGTGATTGCACCTATCGAGTCTGTGGCACGCATTTCAGTTAATTAGGCATGACGCAGCATTGCTCACATGGTGAGTGTGCTGCTGGAGCAGTGTATGGGCAAACCTTAAGTTTAGCAGGCCAGGACAGCGGGTTTGGGCCCTAAAATCGGGATGTCCCATGTAAATCGGGACAGTTGGCTGGTAGTTAACACTGGGCTCTCACCCTGAGAATTTGGCCCTTCACCCTGAGATTTGCATCAAAACCCTGAGTTTCAGGGTCAAACCATGAGAGTTCCCAGATATTGTGATCTGTGGGACTTAAAGGCAAACTATCACCCCTATACAAGTTTGGCTAATAATTAAATAAATATAGTGAATAGCTTGAATACTTGTCTACATATATAAAAAAAAAAAAAAAAATTGTGGTATGGCTAAAATTAAAGATTTAAAAATGATGCGGTGCCTTACTTCCAGACATACCGTGGATACAGAACTGCACAGCAGTCTATCAATCTTCCTCTGCTCCCTACCCCACGTAGCGTCTCGTTCCAGCCTCCTCCAATGACGGAGCTATTCTCTATATTTAGTTAATTATTAGCCAGACTTGTATAGGGGTGAAAGTTCCCCTTTAAGCTGTTATACAAATGAATTGTTTGTTTCCCCCACCCTCAAGTAGCCCCTGGTCTAAGCAGCTCTGTGCAGCTACTGTACAATCTAACGCTTGTTCCATGTCACTCACTCGAGCCTACGAGTAAGAGCTACATTCGCTCGAAACGCGTCAGAGGGTTCATTGTAACTATGCCATGTCTCTGTTTTTAAAGCATTATAATAAATATCAAGTTTTTAACAGCTTGTAATATTTGTTGGCCGAATTTCACATTATCACCTAAGAGCTGGGTGTGCTCCTGCTTCACATTATTGACTCCATGTGACTCACCTTCCATGTCAATCACTACCCTGTCTGGCTGTCTTTACATTGTGTAGTTTACCGGAATATGACACCTTCTACATACGCTAGGTTTTGCAGCAGTGGGCGAACATGGGAGAAAATTGTACAAACAAAACTGAATAAAAAGACAGGAATTAATAAGAAAACTGATGGAATAACCTGACTAGGTTAATTATTGATATTGTACAGTGTTGTATTCAGGGCTGGATTTCCCAACAGGCAGAGTAGGCAGCTACCTAGAGCTCCATATTTTCAGAGGTTCCTCAGCTGTGCTGGCCACGCCCACATTCTGAATTGTGGGTGTGGCCAGAGCAATCACAGTGTCCCTGCACCAGTTTTATAGGCCTTTACAGGCTATTATTTAACTCCCTGAACGACATAAAAATCTTCAATGCAGGATCTTTGTGGAGATTGTTTTTTTGTTCTTGCTTGTTATAGGCCCAAAGTATTTTCTGTGCCAGAAAGCAATGCATGGGACTGGTGGTGGGGTCATGTGACAAGTGGGGGTATGTTCATGGTCATACCTGGGAACTTTGTCTTCTAGAGTCCCCTGTGCGGGCTCCTGTGGAGGGATATGAATGACGCGATTTGTATCAGAAACATACCTCCCATGTGTCCCTCTTTAGGAGGGACAGTCCCTCTTTTAGACCCAAATCCCTCTGTCCCTCTTTCCCACCCTGATGTCCCTCTTTTTAGGAGATCAGATTGTGTATATGTGTAAAATGTTGCACTACAGCAATAAAACTCATATTAATGATTGTTTAAACGTCAGTAAATGTGTTTATAAATTAGTCTGTGTAAATAAAATACTTTGGTCTTGTTATTTGTCATTTATTAGGTTGCACAAAGAAGTGTCAATAGGTCATGAAATAGCCAAAAAATGATCAGTAATGCCCCGTCCACCAGCTCCACCCCCCATCAACACCCCCTAAACCACAACTGTCCCTCACTGGCAATTTGAAATGTTGGGAGGTATGCAGAAAGGCGTGGGGATTGCTCACAACTGGGGGTGGGGTTTAATGGATGTGTCATAAAAATGGGCAGGAAGTGGGAGAAACTAGTTGAGAAAGGAGGAGAAATGGGAGGAACAGGTTGGGGATGGAGAAGAAGTGGTTGGAGTTTAATAAGGAACTACCCACCGCCAGGGAATCAGTGTCTTTCCCTGGAGACCCGGTAATCAGCTGCAAAAACCAGCGTCTTCGGGACAGACCAGGCGATTTCACAGGTGGGCATAGCTAAGTGTGCCTAGAATGCCCTGTCTATGGGCACCTGGGATGTAAATGTAAATCCAGGACTTGTTTCCTAATAATAATAATAGCTGTTATAAGCCTGTCCCTGCTCAATAAAACAAAGATATTCCCCCTCTCTCAGATGTTTTTATTCAACAGATCTTACAGCTACTTTTTTTTTTTTAAGTCAAAGTGTAAGTGACAGTCACTCATCACTCATATTTCATAATAAAGGTTTTACTGCTCCTTTAACCCTTTGAGTGCCAGAAGGGTAAAAAATGCCTTGTGAAGCAAGGCATTGCATACCTCTCTGGCACTCGAAGGGTTAAGTCCATTGCGTTCCAAAGGAGCATCCGACACATGGCGATACCTTCCTGGTACTGAAGGGGTTAAAAGGAACACCAAACAATAATAACAAGGTGCCTCTTACATGAGAACTTTCACATGGTTATCTGTAAAACAACATGGAACTCAATAACAGCGAGATGTCTTCTTTATCTCGTGTCAGATAATCAGGGACCTTTGATACACACACCCCATTGCAGTTCTGTTTACATCCCTGGGGAGAAAGGTTAAAGGGATAGTAATGTTCCACAAAAACTGCAGCTCCAATTAATCTTCATAGTATTTGGGCCATGGAGAGTGTTATTTCAATACTGTCAGAGTTGTAGTTCAAGAGTAATTGAATGATAAAGTATCCACCTCCCACCCCTTTTACCTAGTGTAAGCCTCCTCCCCTCAGATGTGGAATCTGGTCGTGGGACCAGACAGCTCACAGCAAGGGACAATTCTTCTTATGCTCACTGAAGATTGTCCCTTTCTGTGACCCATCCGGACAGTCTTGCTGCTCTGAGGTGAGCAGTGTTACATCAGTAAAAGGGGCGGGAGAGGGATACTTCAATTACTCTTGCACTACAACTGGGACAGTATTGAAATAACACTCTCCATGGCCTAAATACTATGATGATGACTTGTAGCTGGTTTTATTGTGAAACATTACTATCCCTTTAATATATGGCATCTTATCACTAAGGAGAGGGATTTACTGTTATTGTACCATTTCCATTCCTGATAAGCAACAGGATATAAATATTGCGACTCAACTTCCTTTTGTAACAGTGGATATGTTATGGGAGTAATTGTTATAAAAGTCATCACGGAACTACTGCTGTTGTCAGTATAATAAATGCAGCTCCTGCTCTGCATATTTTATATATATATATATACATACTAGTGGAACTGAATTTTATATTTGGAGAGTTTAATAAACTCCAACCCAGGGAAACATCAATTTCTGAAGTTACAATAATCAAACTACAGCAAATCCTTCTCTACTGCTTCTGTTGTCTTTCCCGACCACAAGGAAAAAGACAGACGGGAAGTAGCCCGGTTCCAGATTTACAGCATGGGGAGGTTATGTTAAGGTTGTGTTGTAGAGGAGGAACAAGGAAGATTATCCAGTTCTCTTCACAAGGTCAGGCAGCCACCAGGTTGTCCAAAGGGAGAATATCCATATACTCCCTCCCTTTTCTTTTCAGAGCCATTTGTAGGCAATATAGCTCCCAATACGAAACTGTACTTTCTATATGGGTCTCCTTGGTAGCACGCCACGAGAGATAGCCCCTCCTCCCTAGTCAGGACCTCCCTTCCCCACGATCCCCAGAGTTTTACCTGTCCTCCCGAGTAAGGTATCTATATGTCAGCAACCTGTTTGTTCTTTTAAATAGGAGTCCTGATGGGCTTCTTTTGGCTCCAGACTTTAGGTCATCGTGACAGTTCTGGAGGGAGAGCTTCTCTACTGGGCCATTCCCATCTAGAAGAATTAATTCAAAGCTTGGCATCATGTATGTGTATGTGCAGCTGAGGCTGCTGTCTGCTTGCTTGGGCGAACCTGTCTTCCCTTCCTGTTGTGTTCTGCTTTGGAACGCATGCTCCTCCTTGTAGCCTATGGCATTTCCGGACGGTGTGTTCCACAGAGCTGAAGTAAGGTTTCGAAGACTCTGGCAGCCTTTCTGACAGTTGTTGAGCATTGGAGGAATATTTGAATGGGACTAACAGCATCTATCTTCCCTCTGAAGCACCGTGCTGAGCCAGGCCAGGTCCAGCAATACTATTGTAGGTTTCAAATGGATTTACAGATTCCTCCTACTTGTCTCCTCTGAAAAGACGGAAACTTTTTCTAGATATGATCCTGGATTCCTCTTCAGGAAAGATACTGAAGTTTCAGGATCAATTGAACTTTCCCAGCTCTTCCAGACCGTTCTCCCTCAGACACCTCATGTTGATTCTGGGAATTATGTCATCTGCAATAGAAGTGATCCCGTGGACAAGACTTCACATGAGTCCCCTATAGCAATTGATCCTATCATCTTGGAACAAGGACCCACTCTCTCTTAACTGGCAAGTATCTATATACCCAGCTGTCCACTACGCACTACTGTGGTTGTCCAGGCAGAGACTATCAGCAGGGCTACCATGGAGGATCCTAGAGTCTAGCATAATAATTAAGGATGCCAGCAAGATGGGGTGGGGTGCAGTCCTGGGGTCTCACTCGTTTCAAGGTCTCTGGTCACCTTCTGAGAAGAACCTCCACTCAAATCACTTAGAATTTCTGGCAGTTTGGAGAGCCTTAAGAATAGCATCCCCATTACTCAAGAGACAAGCTGTGAAGATCTGTTCAGACAACATGACGGTGGTCTGTTATCTTTCCTGTCATGGAGGTACCCGAAGTCCTTCCCTACTTCTATTATCCTCGAGAATTCTCCAATGGGCAAAGGTCAGCTTGAAGGCCCTGACAGCAGTTCACATGCCAGGGAGAAACAACACCCATCTGGACTTTCTGAGCCGGAGGAGACTTTCGTCCAGACAAATGGTCTTTGAACCCCAGGATCTTTCAAGCGATTACAGAGAACTGGGGGATTTCACAGATAGACCTGATGGCATCCAGGACGAAGGCGAAAATCCTCAGTTTTTCTCCTTGCTTTCTCAGGATCACCCAAAAGCAGTGGATGCCATGGTTCAGTACTGGGACTTTCAGATGGCTTACCTCTTTCCTCCCTTGAGACTCATTCCAGTTTCCTTGTGAAAGATCAAGGGAAGACCACAGTTATTTTCATAGCACCATACTAGCCAAGGAGGTCATGGTTCATCCTCCTGAAATCCATGTCAACAGAAGAACCCATGATGCTCCCATTCATGAAATATCTCCTATTTCAAGGTCTAGTACCTTATCCTCAAAAAGAGAACTTGAAACTGTCCACGTGGTTCCTGAATCCCAGATACTAAGCAACCAAGTATCACAGTATCCCTAGGCAGCTTGGCAATCCTGTGCTTCCTTCCTCTGCTGTGCTATTGACCAGCATGGACACCGGCTACTTCCTCTTTGCTCATGTTCACTAGAGCGGGCGCAGTGACGTTTGCTTGTTTATGGGCTAGTGCTGATTTGCCTAATTGGTTCTTGCCTTGGCTAGCTCCGATTTAAACTTCCCTGGGCCTAGTAGTCATTGCCCTAACGTGGTGATCCTGCTGTAGCTTTTGTGTTCTCATTGTGACCCGTGCTTGACCTCCGAATCTGCTCTGTGTAGGATCCCAGCTTATCTGACTACCCACATCAGTTCTGACTTGTGGCTCTGGCTGACTAAATCGCTCCATGTATGACCCGGCTTGTCTGACTACCCACATAGGTTCTGACCTGTGGCTCTGGCTGACTAACTCGCTTCGTGTATGACCCCGGCTTGTCTGACTACCCACATTGGTTCTGACCTGTGACCCTGGCTGACTACCTGCTCCGTGCATTACCATTTCGCATCTGTGTACCTGTGGCTCTGACTTGCTCTCGCTACCAGTTGCCTCCGGTTAGCTATACCTTGGTTGGAGACTCGAGCTACATCTATAGCTGGTTCTATCAGTGCTAGAACCATAGACTATTCCCAGTATCCTCCAGTATAGTGTCAGTAGTGCAGTGCTCGGCACAGTGTGCAGCTCTGGATAGTAGACTGCGGTCAATCGTCCAGTGGTTTGGGGTTGTGTGGGCATTATTATCATTACTCTGGGTATTATCAATAAAGGTGGTTATATTCATTACACTCTTGTCTGTCCTTTTTTTGCCTGATTACCGTGACAGTACGTAAGGGCCATGAGTATTGAAGTTACAGGTAGCCCACCTAATCAGAGCATCCCGACTAGCATGGAATCTCAGGACCAGACAATTGATCAGTTGCCATTTGCAATGCAGACACTGTTAAACCGAAAGGCGCACCTTGATCAATTTGCTCAGCAACCGGTGGCTTCTGCAGTGCCTGCAACAGTTATTGTAACTACCTCTGAGGCTGGTATGACTAGAGGGTTGTCTGGCTACGCTCCCTTACCCCAAAGATATGATGGGGAAACTACACTGTGTCGGAGGTTCCTCAGTCAGCTGGGAATATTTTTGGAGATGGTACGGCATGCATTCCCTACTGAACAAAGTAAGGTGGGATTACAGATTTCTCTCCTGTCTGGCAAGGCATTGGCCTTGGCCAACCCAATCTGGGAGACGGAAAAGCCCAAATTTATAACTTCACGGAATTTGTGGCCTCTTTTTGGTGTTTGATGTTCCTGGGTGCACAACCTCAGCTGCCAAAAGACTTATGACCATACGGCATGGCACACATACAGTAGCTGAGTACGTGATTGAGTTCCGTACTCTGGCAGCCGAGGCAGGATGGAACAATGAAGCTCTAGTAGCCGCATTCTCTCAAGGCTTGTGTGACACTATCAAGGGCGAGATGGCAGTCCGCGAGCTGCCTGGTGATCTGGAGAAGTTGATCTCAGTCACCATCGTGATAGATACCAGAATTCGTGAGAGGCCTTCGTTCAAGGAACATGTGCATAAACCTTTTTCTTGCTTGGAACCTAGCTTCTTACGCCCACCCTGTCCTCCCTCGCCTCCCATACCTCCTGGTTCTGACCCCGCCGGGGGGGGACCGATGCAGCTAGGCTTCACGCGCATTTCAGTGGAGGAGAGGGCTCTGCGCAGGAGGAGGGGTCTTTGCTTATACTGTGGGGAGCCGGGTCATATGTTGCGTTCTTATCCTGACCGGCCGGGAAACGCTCGCACCTAGGGTCATGTAGGGGACAGACCCTGGGTGGAATCTCACAGTCCCCAGAGATACTTCAGGACAAACCTATTCTTGAAGTTGTACTATCTTGGGCCGAGACTTCAGTGGTGGCTCCATCATTACTGGATTCCGGGGCCACAGGGTTTTTCATTGATGCAGACTTCGCGGCCAAACACTCTATCCCTTTGCTGCTTCGCTCCACTCCGTTGACCATTGAAGCCATTGATGGCACACCCCTACAGCTGGCACACGTTACTCAAGAAACTCACCCCTTGTTTCTAAGAGTAGTGGCATTCCATGTGGAGACACAACAGGTCCAGGTCATACAGTCTCTTCATCGTGCCGTTATTCTGTGATTTCCCTGGTTGCAGACTCACAACCCAAGAATTGATTGGCAGACTTGCAATATCCTGTCGTGGTCCTCTCATTGTACAAAATCTTGCCTCCAGCAGCCTTCTAGAATATTGTGCATCTCTACCTCATTACCTGCTGAGTAACACTCCTACAAAGAGGTATTTAATGAGGTAGAGCCAGTACATTACCACCACACAGGCCGTATGAGTGTACTGTTGATCTGGTACCAAGGGCCAGACCTCCTAGGGGCCGAGTGTACCCCTTGTCGGCACAGGAAGACAAGGCCATACAGGGTTATGTGGCTGACGCCTTATCTAGAGGCATAATCCAAAAATCATCCTCACCTGTGGGCGCAGGCTTCTTTTTTGTAAAGAAAAAAGATGGGGAACTCAGACCATGCATCTATTTCAGGGGTCTGAATAAACTGATGGTAAAAAACGCCTATCCGATTCCGTTGATCATGGAGCTATTTGACCGAATCAAAGGCTCTACTGTATTCACTAAACTTGACTTGAAGGCTGCGTACAATCTGGTATGAACAAAAGAGGGCCACGAATGGAAGACAGCGTTTAACATGCGGAGCGGGCACTATGAATACTTGGTGTTGCCTTTCGAGTTGTTCAACGCTCCCACTGTCTTCCAGGAATTCATTGATGATATCTTAAGAGATCTACTGCAGAGTTGTGTTGTGGTCTATTTGGAAGATATACTCATCCATTCTCCTACATTGGAGGCACATAGAGCAGATGAAGCCTGAGTCCTACAACTGCTAAGGGAGAACAAGTTGTTCTGCAAGTTAGAGAAATGTGAATTCCATAGATCTCAGGTGACATTCTTGGGATACATTATCTCCTCCTCTGGCCTAGCCATGGACCCGAAAAAACTTTCTACCATTTTGCAGTGGCGGCTTCCAGTAGGGTTAAGATCCATACAGAGGTTCCTAGGCATCACTAATTACTACAGGAAGTTCATATGAAACTTTTCCACAGTAGTCAAACCTCTTATGGACATGACTCAGAAGGGAGCTAATCCTTCAGACTGGGCACCTGAAGCCCTTCAGACATTTGAGGACTTGAAGTCTGCTTTTGTGAAAGCTCCAGTATTGTCCCACCCAAATCCTACCCTACCCTTCACCCTGGAGATGAATGCTTTGGAGTCTGGAGTAGGCGCCTTGCTGTCCCAGCGTGCTTGCCCTGGGAAACCATTACTCCTGTGCGTGTTCTTCTCTAAGAAATTGTCTAAGACTGAGAGTTTGTATGATGTGGGCAACCATGAATTACCTGCCCTCATCCTTGCCTTGAAAGAATGGCAATATCTGTTGGAGGGGATGGCCGCTCCAATACTTATACTGACAGATCACAAGAACCTCACATATCTGTCAGATGCCAAGCGGCTGTCACCACATCAGGCCAAATGGGCCTTATTCCTCTCTAGGTTCAATTTTGTGGTTTCCTACCTCCCTGGTACAAAGAATATTAGAGCAGATGCTCTTCCTCTAGGACCCATCATTCCTCCCAACAGCATTTTAGCTACGATACGTACTAGCATTACCTCTCCTTTGGGTCAGGAGATTTTGGCTGCTCAAGCTTCTGCCCTGGCAGATAAGCCAAATGGGAGATGTTTTGTGCCTGAATCCCTACGTACCAAACTGCTGGAAACATACCATTCCTCGAAGGCAGCAGGGCATGTTGGGAGAGATCAACTGATATGGTCTATGTCTAGACCAGTGATTCTCAACGTTAGTCCTTGGGGCACACCAACAGTGCAGGTTTTCAGGTTGTTCCTGCTTAATTACAGGTGAGTAATTAGTGGCTCAGTCATTTTGATTGATTCACCTGTGATTAATTAGGGATATCTTGAAAACATGACCCGTTGGTGTGCCCCGAGGACTGGAGCTGAGAAACACTGGTCTAGACTCTTTTGGTGGCCCAGCCTGAGAGCAGATTGTTCCGCATTTGTTGCGGCATGTTCCACTTGTGCACGGACAAAGACTCTCAGACACCTTCCAGTGGGTCTCCTTCAACCCATTCCCAATGGTGTGCATCCATGTTCGCATTTATCTATCGACTTTATGGTACAATTGCCAATATCAGAGGTCTACACGGTCATTCTCATCATTGTGGATAGATTTTCTATGATGGCCCATTTTGTGCCGTTTAAAGGATTCCCCTCCTCTAAGGAGTTGGCCGAAATCTTTGATAAGGAGGTGGTTTGTCTCCACGGTATACCCAAGGTGGTAGTCTCAGATCGTGGGAGCCAGTTTGTGTTGCGTTTTTGTAGAGCTTTTTGCGGACAGATGGGTATCCAGCGCTTGTTCTCCTCGGCGTACCATCCTCAATCTAACGGTGCTGCAGAAAGGTCTAATCAAGCGTTGGAACAGTTTCTCCGTTGCTTTGTTTTAGACCATCATGATAATTGTGCAAACCTGTTACCGTGGGCAGAGCTTGCCAGACACAGTGCTGTCAATTCCTCCTCTCGGAACTCACCCTTTCTGATCAATTATGGGTTCCAACCTTTGCTTCTGGAGTCTTTCGAGGCTCAGAATATTCCTGCTCTGAAGGAGCACTTGAAGGCGCTCCGCTCTACATGGGTACAGGTTCAAAGAACCCTGCAGAGGTCCACGCTACAAGAGACAAGCAGAACATAGATGTTTATTGGCTCCAGTTTTCCAGGTGGAAGAGAGTATGACCTATGCCCTTAAACTCCCTGCTAATATGCACATTTTGATTGTGTGCCATTTGTCTCTACTCAAACCACTGGTTTGTAACCGCTATATTACAGCTCCTGTCTGTCCTAGACCTGTCCAGGTGGTGGGTCATGAGGAATATGAAGTGCAAAGTATTCTGGACTCTCGCAGGGTCAGAGGCCAGGTACAATATCTGGTTCATTGGGAAGGATATGGGCCTGATCCTGGATCACTAAGAAAGGTCTACATGCACCTGCCCTTCTACGTGAATTCCACTCCTGCACTTCCTCTGGTGCTAGTCCTCTTCCACAGGGGAGAGGTCGATAAGGGGAAGGGTACTATCACAGTATCCCTAGGCAGCCTAGTGATCCTGTGCTTCCTTTCTCTGCTGTGCTATTGACCAGCATGGACGCCGGCTACTTCCTCTTTGTTGACATTCACTAGAGCGCGCGCAGTGACGTGTGCTTGTTTATGGGCTAGTGCTGATTTGCATAATTGGTTCCCGCTTTGGCTAGCTCCTATTTAAACTTCCCTGGGTCTAAGAGCCATTGATCTTACGTGGTGTTCCTGCTGTTGGTTTTGCGTTCTCGTTGTGACCTGTGCCTGACCTCCGAATCCACTCTGTGTATGATCCCAGCTTGTCTGACTACCCACATCGGTTCTGACCTGTGACTCTGGCTGACTAACTCGCTCAGTGTTGACCCCAACTTGTCTGACTCCCCACTAGGGTTCTGGCTGACTACTCACTCCGTGCATTCTCTACCGCACATGATTGCATCGCATGAGTGAGGCGACGCAAGACTGCATTGCGTGGAGCAGTGCAGTAGCGTCCTCTTAACCCTTTGAGTGCCAGAGGGGTATGCAACGCATTGCAAAGCAATGAGTTGTGTACCCCTCTGGCACTCAAAGGGTAAACATTACCCGGACCTTGGCCCGTGTACATGGGCTTTTACACTAATCTGGGAATAAAGTGCTAGAAGCAGTCCATGATTCTCCCCCTTATTGTGAATTAGCTTTGTGTTCTCTCTTGGTGTGCTACCAAAGAGACCCAGATGGAAAACAGGAATGTTCTTACCTGTCAATTCCTTTTCCTCTTTGTCTCCATAGGTAGCACATGGATTTCCCTCCTTTGATTGTGACCTGTTGTTTGTTCTACAATAAGTTTTGGGGCATTAATTTGGTGATCTCTGCAAAATCTCTGACTTTGTGCAAGTGTACCTACAAGAACCGATACTGTTTTGAAGGCAAAGGGTGGTCACACCAAATATTGATTTAGGTTTTTCTTCTGTTCACTCACTATCATTTTGTTAATTGATATAAATAAACCATTAACATGTCTATTTTTGAAAGTATTCTTACTTTACAGCATTTTTCACACGTGCCTAAAACTTTTGCACAGTACATATATCTATATATATATAAAAGAAGACTTTGTGCCTGCCAAAATACACCCAGGGGAGGCATAAAGCAGGAGTTACTACTCCTATTGGGTAATTCAGTCATGCAGGGAGTTGGCCCGCCCCCACTATGCAGCCCGCCCACCACTATCAAAGTCAGAAAAAAACAATATGGCCGCCACTTGCTCCTACACCACAGACAAACACACATGCCCCACTCACACAGCACCAAACTCACACACATGCCCCACTCACACAGCACCACACAAACACACACACACACGCCCCACTCACACAGACCACCAAACACACACATGCCCCACTCACACAGCACCAAACACACAAAGCCAGAATTAAATATGGCTGACACACACACAGTCACTCACCCTGACTCCCAGTGGCCTCAGCAGGACCTGTAGTGCAGCACCAGAGGAACAAAATGGCACTCAAAGGGTTAAGGTAGGCCCTCAATGCTCAATTATTTCTTCACTGTCATCATTTGCCATGCAAGACACAGGACAGGCAGCCATCAGATTCACACTTAACCCACTGACTGCCACAGGGTTGTGTATCAAGTTTTACCCCTCAGGGAGTGTGTTCAAACCCCTCACACTGTAAACTTGCATTTCCCTCCCACTTCTCCTCCTTCCCCAGCCTATTACTAACACTTTTCCACATTTATGCTAAGCCCCGCCCCTACTCGCGATTAAGCCACACCCACTTTTAACCCAGATTGCCACATTTGTCTCTCCACATCAGCACCACATGATTCCACTCTAGGGACTACACAAGTCAATGTTCCCAGGTATGAATACACTTCCCACTGCTATTTAACTCTTACATGCCTCTCTATATCTTAACCCTTTGACTGCCATAGGGGTGCACAACTCATGAGTGCATGTGTTTCTGCTCATATATGTTGCGTGTGTGTTTGTGTACATCTCTGTTACATATATGTGTCCATGTGTGCATCTCCAGTGTGTCTGTGTGTGTGCGTGTCTTCTGCATGTTTCTGCCGCTCACTGTGTGTATGTGCATACCTCCCAACATTTCACATGGCCAAAGAGGGACACTGTAGTTTTAGGTGATATTATTGGGGGTGTGGCTGGTGGGCGGGGCATTAGTAACAATTTTTAGGTTATTTCATGACCTATTACTGGCTATTTATGTAACTGAATAAATGATTTAGTGCAAGACAAAGTATTTTATTTGCACAGACTAATGTATAAACCCATATACTGAAGTTTATTGCTTTATTGCTGTAGAGCAAAGTAATACACATCACACAGTCAGGGCTGGTGCAAGGATTTTTGCCACCCTAGGCAAAACCTAATTTTGCTGCCCATTTCGCTCCACCCCTTGTGTCCCACCCCTTTATACCCTGCCTACTTATACCCAACCTCTTTTCATGATTGTCCTCTCTCTGCCCCCTGGCCCATTCTGCCCCTGGTCTGGAGATGCCTGTAACAGATGCCCCCCACCAGCTCCAACTTGCCCCTTATCAGCTTCACTTTGGCCCACCAGCTCCACTTTGCCACCATCCGCTCCAACTTGCCCCCATCAGCTCCACTTTGCCCCCCATCCGCTCCAACGTGCCCCCACCAGCTCCACTTTGCCCCCCATCTGCTCTAACGTGCACCCACCAGCTCCACTTTGCCCCTCAGCTCCACTTTGCCCCCAATCCTCTCCAACTTGCCCCCCATCCGCTCCAACTTGCCCCCCATCTGCTCCAACTTGCCCCCACCAGCTCCACTTTGCCCCCCATCCGCTCCACTTTGCCCCCCCTCAGCTCCAACTTGCCCCCCTCAGCTCCAACTTGACCCTCATCCGCTCGACTTTCACCCCATCAGCTCCAACTTGCCCCCACCAGCTCCACTATGCCCCCTCAGCTCCAGCTTTCCCCTAACAGCTCCAACTTGCCCCCATCATCTCCACTTTGCCCCACATCCGCTCCAACTTGCCCCCTCAGCTCCACTATGCCCCCTCAGCTCCAACTTGCCCCCCATCACATACCTGTAGCTCCCGCGCAGTCTTCTCTTCAGTAATGCAGAGCGTGGCGGGATATCATGACTCCCAGCGCGCTCTGCATTACTAAAGATCCGACCCAATAAGGGAGCGCTGTAGCAACACAGACCTGACTGTGTTGTGGTTCCCGGCGTGGTGTGTGCGGGCGCAGCTCTTCTCCGCTACATGCCTGCGCCCCCAGTACGTGTGCGCCCTAGGCCGGCGCCTACCTCGCCTATAGGTGGAGCTGGCCCTGCACACAGTCTGACCTCCTAAAAAGAGGGACAACAGGGTGGGAAAGAGGGACAGAGGGATTTGGCCCTCAAAGAGGGACTATCCCTCCTAAAGAGGGACACTTGGGATGTATGGTATGTGTCTGCCTGTGTGTTGTATATATCTGTGTTTATCAGTGTGTCTGCATTTCATACACGTGTGCCCAGTGGTCATAACATGACGGGCAACGCCGTCCCACGTTGCTAGTATATATATATTTGGCCAAAAAGCATAAAAAGGTAGCCTGCCCCATCAAGGCACTCCATATTTAGGCAAGTCCCTATCTGTTTAGTATAAACACCTCCATAGTGGAGGTAAGCCAATTTTACCTCCACTGTGAACAAAACCCTTGTGAGGGAAACATGTGCACATATCTCACTGAATTGTACAAGTGGCCACAAGTATCCCAAGGCTCTTGAACCAGACTGACACCCAGTTCTGGATTATGGTTTACTTATCAGTTTCTGTAATGCTGCAATGTAAACTTCATACACGTTTCTGCCTAGTTTATTTAAAAGTTCCTATATCTCAGTACGTTTCAGTTTATATAAGAACTATTTGTGGGCTTAGGTGATCTCTTACAGGTATTTTCAAATAACAATGGATAGGGAGGTTTCATGTGATGATCTGAGGTGTGGCAATGAAAGGGGCTAAAGGTGCCAAATATCTTATAATCTCCTAGGCAAGACACTTTAATCATCCAAGATGTATTGCCTAGGGGAGTATAATGTTCTTTTATACAGTTATAATGTGTATTATATTAGTAGTGTCCTTTTAAAGTTATAGTAATGTTTCACAAAAACAGCAGCTCCAATTAATCTTCATAGTATTTGAGCCATGGAGAGTGTTATTTCAGTATTGTCAGAGTTGTAGTTCAAGAGTAATTGAGTGATAAAGTATCCCCCTCCTGCCCCTTTTACCTAGTATAAGCCACCTCCCCTCAGATGTGGAATCTGGTCCTGAGACCAGACAGATCACAGCAAGGGACAGTCTTTTTACTGTGAGCATAAGGAAAACCCTGCCCTCCTTGACAGGTTTTTCCTTATGCTCACTGAAGATTGTCCCTCTCTGTGATCGATCTGTACACCACCTTGCTGTTCTGAGGTGAGCAGTGTTACATCAGTAAAAGAGACAGGAGGGGGATAGTTTATCATTCAATTACTCTTGAACTACAACTCTGACAGTACTGAAATAACACTCTCCACAGCCCAAATACTATGAAGATTAATAGGAGCAGCTTTTATTGTGAAACATTACTATCCCTTTAAGGACTAGAGGTGTGTGAAATGCATTGCACACCCCTCTGTTGCTTAACCCTTTGAGTGCCGGAGGGGTACGCAATGCATTTTGTACCCCCCCCAGTACTCAATGGGTTAAATCCATGTGACTGGAATCACGGGAAAGTATTTGGGTGCAGGTAAGAAGAGCATGTCTGACTCACTCTGTCCATGCCTTAGCTGTAAAGCCTTGTATCTTGTTTCATCATTTATATTTAGGCCCAATTAGTTTTACATTCATTTACTGTATTAATAGAGGCTGACCGTTCTGACTCTACCGCTCATCTGTGCAGTAGAAATCCCACGTGTTTCCCATGAGAGCTCCAGATCCCATCTCTGTGCAATGATCTCATTGTTTGGAACATTCCCCTGAAATGTGAATACCTTAACGCATTTACATTTTAAAGGAATAGTAACAATTTGAGATTTAAAAAAAAAACAAAAAAACAGTACACGATATTTTATGGCATGTACATACAAACACACCTCTTGTGCACATCATGTATCTTATATAATTGTATATAGCTGAAAAAAAAATGATACCCTTCCCACTAGCATATTAAAGGGATAGTAATGTTTCAAAATAAACGCAGCTCCAATTATTCTTTATCGTTTTTGGGCCATGTAGAGCTGTATTATTATTCTCTGTGATGTGTACTTCCCGACTAATTGAATGATAAAATATCCCCCTCCCGCCCCCTTTTACCTAGTATAAGCCGCCTCCCCTCACATCCGGAATCTGGTCACTTGACCGGACGGCTCACAGCAAGGGACAATCTTCTTACTGTGAGAATAAGGAAAACCCTGCCCCCTTGAAGGAGGAGGGAAGATGTTTCCTTATGCAAAAGTAAGATTGTCCCTCGCTGCAATCCATCCGGACAGTCTTGCTGTGCAGCTTTACATAGGTAAAAGGGGCAGGAGGGGGACATTTTGTATGATTTAATTACTCTGGAACTACACATCGTAGAGAATGATAATAACGCTCTACATTACCCAAACACTATAAAGAATAATCGGAGAGGCATTTATTTTGAAAGATTACTATTTAGTAAAACACTATAACCCCTCTTCTGGTGCTGCTGTTGCTACATCATTTGATGGACAGCTATTGTCAGTGAATATTCCATAGACGGCTGCTGTAGCAATAGCGCCACCATAACATTTCCATCCATGGTGGTACTGCACCCAAACAATGCTGCAATAACTCTTCAATAAAGTATCTGTCAGCAATGGGAGTTCCCTAGTTTCCACTCGGCAGGTTAACCGTACATTATATGTGTTTTTTACATATCACACAATATCCTTTTAATAAAAACACAAATAGCAAAAAATGTATATTATGAAAAGCTTGGTACATATTTAGTTTTAAATATATATTTCACACAAATTAATAACCAGGCCATCAATACTTTTGCATTTAATCCGCATTTATTTATAATGTTACTACATACTTTTTTCAAAATGATATTAACCCTTTGAGTGCCAGAGTGGTACGGAACAAGCAAATCTATATCTAGTCAATTGTTATCAATAAAATATATAAACAGATCCACAATCATGGTAAATAAACTATTTATTGTGCTGAAAAAAATTTGCAATATATTATATTTTTAAATAGAAAACAAGAATGCACACCAAAACTGAATGAAATTGAGTGTTTTGATCTAAGGCATGGCAGCATCTCAGTAGGGTGACCACATTTCCATTCTGCCATTCAGGGACACTGTGATCAGAGCAGCAGGGTACTTGGCCTCGACTCAAGGGGTCGCTATATATAACTGGACATCAGTGTGCATCCTGTTCTTTCTTTGGCGCACCACAGAGTTCTAAACACTAGAGGGAGAACTGTCCATTGACTGCTGTGACAGAAAGCAGTGACTGTAGTGGACTTCAACAAAATGTACCATGCTCAAAGCCACAGAATAGCATAGCAGTGCAACACTAGTGTCTAGAGCTTTGTCTGGAAGCCGTTTCTTGTAGCCCAGCAGAGGCATCACTTTCTGTCACAGTAGACAATGGACAGTTGTCCTTTTAGCATTTAGAACTCTGAAATCTTCATTCAGGGACTGTGTATTGCCCCAGAAGAGGGCTGTCCAGGACAAGGGACACACATTTAAAATCCAGGATTGTTCTGGGCAATCAGGGACATGTGGTCACCCAACGTCTCAGTGGCAGCCTCTCAGTGGCAGTGTCTTACTGGTAGCCTCTCAGTGGTAGCCTCTCCGTGGTGCTCAAGTCAAGTTTTTCACATGGAAGCTGGATGTAGTTTTTCACATGGCAGCTGGATATAGAGGTCTGTGCTGAAGGAGGCACAGACCTATTTCTAGAAATGCCGCTAGACCACCATAGATCATCATGAGGCCCCCTCCTGTGCCAGCATTGTATATAGCTGTAGGATTCCTATATTGGTGTATTTCTCTGCTGGATTCCTATACTGGTGTATTACTTTGCTGGATTTCTATAGTGGTGTATTGCTCTGCTGGATTCCTATAGTGGTGTATTACTTTGCTGGATTCCTATAATGGTTTATTGCTCTAAATTGATGTGTTGCTATTTCCCTTCTCTGTCTCCTATAATTGTGTATTGATCTACTCTGTCTGCTGTAATGGTTTGGGCTGTAAATGGGGCTGTGTGGGAGGGTTCACTTTTAAAAGGTCGCATACAAAAACCATGTCGCTATGATAAAAATGGTGACATGAGAATCTCACACTGCATGAAAGCATGAGATTCTCATGTCGCATACTGAAAGGCCGAATACCCGTAACTACAACTCCCATCACGCTTACTCATCTGGTGGCTGCGGAGAAGGAAAGGCTCTTTTTCAAGTGATAATCTCATCCCAGTCTTGCTGGTCATTGTTATATAACCTTTTGTTTGACTTTCCTTATATTGTATAGCACAGCAGAAATAAAATGGTTCTTTAATAATAAGTAATAATAATAATGATTATAATGTGGTAACGCATATGTCTGTGGGGCCAGTCCAGTACTTCTGTATCTCCCCAGCCCGATTTATGGTAACTGTGCATCGGATATCTCTCATCAATTAAAGGGATAGTAATACTTCGTTTTACCTTTATTTTATTTTCTAGGCATTAAAAAAAATGAAGAACGATATAAGTCTTATTGCTCAAACCTTTATGGTTTGAGAGATATTCACAAGCAAAGTATCCCCTCACTGACCAAAACGGTCAAGTCTGCCATCTAGCTGTCAGATTTGGAATCCGGTCCGTGGACCGGCTGTGGCTCTACAGCAGAGCCGAGATCACGAGATATAAGAAGGACTATTTCATTCGAATAGTCTACAAAGTGTGCCTGGTTTGCAAGCACACTTTTTAGACCTTTCCAATTAAATATTTATTTTTCTATCTTGGGATCTCGTCTCTGCTGAAGAGCCACCAGTTGATCTGTGGACCGGATTCCAAATCTGACAGCTAGATGGCAGACTTGACCGTTTTGGACAGTGAGAGGAAACTTTGCTTGTGAATATCTCTCAAACCATAAAGGTTTGAGAGATAAGACTTATATCGTTCTTCATTTTTTTTAATGCCTACAAAATAAAGGAGAGATAAAATGAAATATTACTATCCCTTTAAGTGGCATCTTTTCCCTTCTACCTTCCCTCAGCTCTCTCTGACCACTCCAATGGCACATTCTTTCCATTCTTTGCCTTGCGCTCCCATTCTCATGTAGCCTACTCATCACTTGGAGTAAGGACCTTTTACTTTTCTCTCTCTGTACTTGGACACAGCCTTTCAATACTTTTTAGTGAGAGATATCCGATGCTCAGCGCAGTGACATGATCCTTAGATGACATCACACAAGCATAGGCAAAGCAGAACACTATGTACACACACAAAGCAGTTACCGTAAATCGGGCTGGGGAGATACAGAAGTACTGGACTGGCCTCACAGACATCTGCGTTACCATATTGTAATCATTATTATTAAAGACCCATTTTATTCCTGCTGTGCTATACAATATAAGAAAAGTCGAACAAAAGGTTATATAACAATGACCAGTAAGAGCCTTTCTTCTTCTTGGCAGCCACCAGATGGGTAAGCATGATGGCAGTTGTAGTTATGGGCGTGCGACCTTTCAGTATGCGACATAAGAATCTCTTACTTTCATACAGTGCGAGATTCTCATGTCGCCATTTTTATCATAACGGCATGGTTAACGTGTTAAAAGAGATATTCACAAGCAAAGTTTCCCCTCCCGCCCCTTTTACCTAGTGTAAGCCATCTCTTCTCAGATGTGGAATCCAGTCCATAGACCAGACAGATAACAGAAGGGGACAGTCTTCTTCCTATGAGAACAATGAAAGCCCTGCCCCCCTTGACAAGTTTTTCAGGTTTTTCCATTATCTTAATTGAAGATTGTCCCTCTCTGCAGTCTACCTGGGCACCTTCCTTCTGATATGGCTGAACAGTGTTACATCAGTAAAAGGGGCGGGAGGGGGATACTTTGTCATTGAATTACTCTCGAACTACAACTCTGACTGAATTGAAATAACACTCTCCAAAGTCCAAATACAATGATGATTAATTAGAGCTGATTTTATTATGAAACATTATTATCCCTTTAAATTAAATAAACAGGAAGAGAAAGAGGGAAAACAAAACTGCCCCATTCACATCTGGCCCCGCAAACCCAAGTACCAGCCCATGGTAAATGGTTTTTAGAGTTAATTACCGGTTCTCTGGGGACAGGGACTGATTCTCCAGTAGTAGTGAGTTTGCTCTGACACTCTGTCCACTTCTCCTCCTTCTCTCCATGTTCCGCACACTTCCTTCCCACTTCTCTTCCTTCCCAACCTGTTCAGCCAACTTCCCACCCACTCTCCACCCACTTTATGACACAGGGTGATAAGCCACACCCATCCAGTTAAGACCCGCCCCCTCCATGACATGAATAGCTTCATTTACCACCCCCTGGTTCACAGCACATGAACCCTCTCTGGGGGTTCATGAAGAGGAAATTCCCAGATATGACTGACTGTACATGCAGGCTCTGTGTGGTGTCGGTGGATACTGGCAACAATATATTGAGTGTATCCATTTGTGGCCACATTTTGTGATGGAGCCTTATATTATCCTATATAATAATTTGCTAAGGATGTTTGTCAGAAACCATCATGCTCAGTAGAGATGGCTGCACACGCTGCAGTCATGCACAGTTTAGACTGCCTGCGACATGGCTGATACAGAGTGGGGTGCTCCGAATTCAGACCAGAGTCCTCTCTGCGCACCTCCCTGGGACCGCTTGATCCCAGGAAGGTGCACAGAGAGGACTACGGTTTGAATTTGGAGCGCCCACTCCGTATCAGCCACGGCACGGGCAGTGTCTACTGAGCATGACTGCAGCACGTCCACTGACAAGACAGGATCCGCCCGTTTGCTGGGTGGCACTGTGACGCGTGTAAATGGGCTTTTCAAGTAGTATTAATATATACTGTTTTATCATTTGTCATTCAGCTATTTGATAGCACTATATAGATATATGTATATTTTTTGTCGCTTCACACTATGTTTAATTGTTTACACTTTTGTTTTGTTGCAAATTTGGGAAGCACAAGGAGTTGTTTGGATTCTGTACAATCCCAGACATACGTTTCAGCCTATGTGGGCCTCCTCAGAGGGGTGCAGCTGATTCCCTCTAGACACATGGTGAGCAAGGGCCCATGCATGCTTCCCAATGTGTTGAAGACCTCTCCAGCATTCAAGAGGTTAACAAACCACATTTTAAATAAGTGGTAATTTGGTAAAGCTTCTTTGTTCCCTTCTGTGCAGTTGGTTTGCCCCAGAATTACACCACTTTCCTATTATATGGCCCTACGTGTATTCTTCCTGGTAAAAGATATTATAAAGTAATATTTTGCAGTTAGGATTATTATTAATGAGGCTGATGGCTCATTGCACATATTCATACACGATAAGAGGTTTCATAGAGTCCAAAGCTGCAACAGAAAGTAATTGTTATTAGCTAAGGGCAGAGCTTGAAAGCTTCACCTGAGAGCTGCACCCTACACTAGGACAATGTAATAGGATGTGAGTTCTATAATTATATGAACAAGAGGGAGATAGTATGTGTGATGTGTGAGTACCCCTTCCTGGACAGGACTTCAATGTGGATTGAGAGGAAGGACCCCAGCCAATATCAAACTGAGTATAACCACCAACACGTTTACTTTAGTTCACATCACACTAGAACAGCATAACAAGACCATAGCATATTCATGTGGTGTCTGCAGAACTTTCCCACCACCCCACTTTTTGGAGCCTCATGGCATCCACAGGGCCGGATTTCCCAATAGGCAGACTAGGCACCTGCCTATAGCTCCAAATTTTGAGGGGCGGTGCATCAGCTGTGCTTGCCACACCCACATTCTCTGTTGTGGGTATGGCCAGAGCAATCTCTGCATCCATGCAGTAGCTTATACACCTCTTTACAGGCTATTATTTAACCCCCTTGGATGCTAGTGAGATCTCCAATGCATTGAGGGTTCCCACTCAGCCGGTATTTTACCGGCAGGCCGGTAAAAAATAGGATTTTAGTCTTACCTGTTAAATCCTTTTCACTTAGTCCATACAGGTCACTGGTACTCTACTCTGGGAGGCGTAAGTCCCCTTTAATAGGCAGGAACAATTATGCAAATAATTTGCAAGGGGCGGAGCCTCCCCTCTTACTTAAGCCACCTTCTGGCCAGAGCCACTCATATTGATTTGAGACCCTAAAACTGACCTCAGGTAAGCAAAAAGAAAGACTCCTGTGAGCATGCCCGAACGGTCTCCCACTGAATGCCACAGGAGAGCCAAGACTGGTCCCTTGACAGGGTGGGAGACCAGTGACCTGTATGGACTAAGTGAAAAGGATTTAACAGGTAAGACTAAAATCCTATTTTCACTGTCGTCCAATACAGGTCACTGGTACTCTGGGATGTACAAACATTGAGCTGATCCAGAGGCGGGAAGTAAGGCAAGGACCAGGCGCAAGGCCCAAGTCACTAGAACTGTTATGACCAGTTGATAACATAGCCCAAACTGTAAGTGTCAACGGACACCAACCAAGGGAACAATCCCTGAACTAACACAGCACACAGAACCAGAGCCAACCGGGCTCAACAGTAAAGAAGCACTAAGGATCACAGAGCGGAAGACCTACACAGGCAAGACTGCCTCCAGGACCTTCCTTCCAAAACTGGCATCAGCCGAAGCCAGTACATCAACTCGATAGTGCTTAGAAAAGGTGTGCACAGAGGACCAAGTGGCCGCTCTGCACAGTTGATCAGCAGAAGCTTGATTCTTGTAGGCCCAAGAGGCCCCAATAGATCTGGTGGAATGGGCAGTCACCCGGAAGGGAACATGCTTATTCCTCAACTTATAGGCTTCACGGATGGTAGCCTTAATCCAAGAGGCAATGGTAACTTTGGAAGCCGGTCTTCCTGCCCTAGGCCCCTCAGGAATGACGAATAGAGCGTCAGACTTCCTGATAGACTCGGTGCGATGAACATAAAACTTGAGGCAACGCACCACATCCAACAGATGGAGATCTCTTTCCTTGTCAGATGAAGGATTAGGGCAGAAAGAGGGAACCACAATCTCCTGATTGATGTGAAACTCAGACACAACCTTGGGTAAGAATTCCTTGGTAGTGCGAAGCACAGCCTTATCCTTGTGGAACACCAGGTAAGGAGGTTTACAAGACAAGGCCTGTAACTCTGCTACCCGACGCACTGACACCACAGCCAAGAGGAAGGCCATCTTCCAAGTCACAAGACGTAATGGAATGGAAGCCAAGGATTCAAACGGTGGTCGCTGTAGAACTCCCAGCACCAAATTGAGATCCCACTGGGGAGCAGGACTTTTAAAGGCAGGTCGAACATGAGTCACACCCTGGAAAAAGACTTTCACATCAGGAAGGACAGCAATCCGTTCCTGGAAAAACACAGACAAGGCAGAGGTCTGAACTTTGAGGAAACTCAGACTGAGCCCCTTATCCACACCGTCCTGCAAGAAGGCCAGGACAGTGGGAAGATGGAAGTCAAGAGACAACTTCTTGTCAGAGCACCATGTCACGAAAGTGGACCATATGCGATGATAGATCTTGGAAGACACAGGCTTACGAGCACTGAGCATCGTCGATACCACAGAAGGAGAAAAGCCTTTCTAGCTAGAATCGAGGATTCAACCGCCATGCCATCAAATGGAGAGAGTGAACATCCTCTTTCCACAGATACCCCTGAAGAAGCAGGTCCGGACGGGCTGGAAGTGGGATTGGATCCTTCACTGACATGGCCATCAATTCCGGAAACCAGGACTGGCGAGGCCAGTTTGGAGCAATCAGGATGACAGGACAACGTTCCCTCTTCAACTTCTGGATAACTCTGACCAATAGAGGAAGAGGAGGGAAGATGTAAGCCAGGGAGAAGTCCCAAGGGATCGACAAGGCATCCACTGCTAGAGCAAGGGAGTCCCTCAACCGGGAGCAAAACACCGGAACCTTCCTGTTGTGTCTGGTAGCCATCAGATCCACCACAGGCATCCCCCACCGTTGAGTGAGCATGTGAAACACCTCTGGGTGCAGAGCCCATTCTCCTCTGTCGACGGTGTGACGACTGAGGAAGTCTGCCATGACGTTGTCCACGCCTGGAATATGAACCGCAGATATGACAGGCACGTGATCTTCTGCCCAAGACAAAATATCCTTGACCTCCCACCAGGCGGAACCGCTTCTTGTGCCGCCTTGCCTGTTGATGTAAGCCACCGCCGTGGCGTTGTCGGACTCCACTCTGACTGGAAGACCGGTCAATTGAGACTCCCAGTGCCTCAGGGCCAGCCGGACAGCTCGAAGTTCCAGAACATTGATGGAGAGCATGGATTCCTCCAGACCCCATTTCCCCTGAGCACTGAAGTGACCCCAGACTGCACCCCAGCCCCGAAGGCTGGCATCCGTAGTGACTGTGGTCCAAGGAGGAACTAGAAAGGATTTCCCTTTCAGGAGATGAGAGAGATCTAACCACCAGTGCAGACTCGACTCGACATGAGGAGGAAGAGAAACAGACAGATGTTGATGATCTGGATGATTCGTGCACGTCTGGATCACGAATCTCTGAAGATCCCTGGAGTGGGCCATGGCAAATGGTACTGCTTCGATTGTGGAAATGAACTTCCCCACTAAGGACGACAACTTCGGAACTGGAATCACGTCCAGGTCCAGAATTCCAGCCACTCTGACAGCTATCTGGTGAGCCACGTCCTCTGGAAGAAACACCATGCATTGGCGAGTGTCGAACAGGAGACCCAGGAACAGAAGTCTCTGAGATGGAATCAAGTCCGACTTGTCCAGATTCAGGATCCAGCCATGACGGTTCAGGGTGTGCATGCACATCTGTAATTGCTGGTGGAGAAGCTCCGCTGAGGAGGCCTTCAGTAGGAGATCGTCCATGTAGGGGGTCACTCTGATCCCATCCTGATGGAGCACCGCTATCAAGGAGCCCAACACCCTCTGGAAGACCTGAGGGGCTGAAGTCAGCCCAAAGGGGAGCGCTGCAAACTGAAAGTGTCCCCTGTGGCAGGCAATCCTGAGATACCGCCTGCTCTCTGGATGAATAGGGATGTGAAGATAAGCATCCTGAAGGTCCAGGGAGGCAAGAAACTCCCCTGGAGACATTGCTGCAATCACAGAGCGCAGGGACTCCTGGCGGAAGTGGGAAGTCACCACATAGGCATTGAGATCTTTGAGATCCAAGATGGGACGGGCTCCTCCGTCCTTTTTGGCTACCACAAACAGGTTGGAATAAAATCCTGAACCTGTGTCCCCCTGAGGAACCGCCTCCAGGACCTCTTTGTCCAAGAGATCCTGAATAGCGTCGTCGAACAGACGCCTTTTTGTGGGTTCCTGAGAAGGACGAGTAAAATGGAACCGAAAAGGAGGAAGGGAAGAGAAAGGGATCCTGTATCCCTCTGACACCACCTGAAGAACCCATGGGTCCGCCACTGACTCCTCCCAAGTCCGGCGAAAGATGCGGAGACGACCGCCTACAGCCGGATGCGGACCCGGGTTCGGCGAGTCATGCCGAAGCAGTCTTGGAGGTCTTGGCCTTGGAGGCAACTTTGGGCCTCCAGGACTGTTTGGGCTTGGAGGAGGAGCGCGTAGTGGGAGGACCCGTTTGGGCCGAGGAGCGTGTCTCAGTCTGAAAGGAACGAAAGGACCGATTGCGTTTGGCTGGAAACTTTTTCTTAAAGACTGAGGGTAGAAGAGTACTTTTACCGCCAGTAGCCTCACTGATCATTTCTTTGAGTTCAGACCCAAAAAGCAAATTCCCCTGAAAGGGCAAGGAAAGCAAAGCCTTCTTAGAGGCTGTATCAGCAGACCAAATTTTCAGCCAAAGAGCGCGTCTAGCCACCACAGAAGAAGTGGAGGCCCTCGCCATCATGCGCACAGCATCAAAAGCAGCATCAGCAACATAGTTCTGAGCTTCAGTGATATTAGCAAGAAGCTGCAACTGTTCAGATACAGGCGCATCCTGGCGAACCGCTTCAGTCAGTCGTTCAGTCCAGGCCGCAATAGCTCTATTAACCCATGCCACAGCAAAAGTGGGGCGCATGGCTGTGCCAATGGAGGCAAAAATAGACTTAAGAGAGAGCTCTAGTTTCTTATCCGTCCAGTCCTGCAAGGCAGAGGCATCTGAGACAGCCAAAGCAGTAGATTTGGATAGTCTAGACACAGGAGCATCCACTTTGGGAGGATGAACCCATTTTGCCAGCTCCGCCTCAGGAAAAGGGTAAAGCTTGGCAAACTTTTTGGAGACAGAGGAAGATCTATCAGGATTCTTCCATGCCTCAGAGACCAGACGGGCAAGAGTAGGGTTAGTTGGAAAACAAACAACAGGCTTAGATGGCTTTTTCTGAAAAACATCAGTAGGATCATAAGTGGATTCCTGAGTCAGAGGAAGGTTGAGCGTATTCAGAACCGCTCTGATCAGACCCTCAGCCGAAACTTCAGGGTCACACTCATAGGGGTCCCCAATGGACCTGTTAGATTCAATAACAGTACGTTCCTGAGCATCAGAATCCTGTAAAAGTTCTTCTTCAGAAGAATCAGTGATATCAGGAGCTCCCTGTGGCTTAGGCAGGGAGGTCCTGATAGTAGAGGGGGTCTGCCAGACCTGGAGAGCCCCCTGTACTTGAGAGGGAAAGAGTTGAAGCGTGGATCTGAGATCCCTAGTGGCAGCTTTAAACTCCTTCACCCAAGATGGCTCAATAGCGTGGCTGGGAAGCCCAGGGTTGCTATCTTGACCAGTACAATTAGGGCATAGATCCCCCACATTATCGCCATCCAGCCCAATGTGGCAAGAGGAGCAAAACGCCATGGGGGTAGCGGACCCCCCATCCTCCTTAGACTTGGGTCTAGCCCCTAGCTCCAGTGAAGTAGACATGCTCACAGCGTCAATATACCCCACTAATAACACTATCACCCAGAAAAAGTGTTAAGATTAAAGTTTCACCCCAGAAATGTTCTAAAAACGGACTTATCTGGCCAGCGAAGGGTTAATCTGTTGAGGAGAGAGAAGGCTCGGTCCCTGCGTAGTGTACTCGCCTAGGAAAAGTACCACAAAATGGCGGCCGTCGTGACAGCCCATCAGAAACGAGCGCGAACCAAGCGCTCATGGGAAATGTAGTTTTTCCTTACAAGTACCCCAAACAGTGCCCGAAGCCCCCCTGAACACCCCACATAAATAAAACACATTCCGGATGATAGAGCAGGAGCCTAGAATTAAAATGAGCCCTCTCTGAAGTTGCTGTGACAAGCGGTTCCAGAGATATGTCCCATACTGTGAATTCCCATAGAGAGTAAAGGAGCCCTTGCGTCTGAGCGGGAAAAAGCCGCGCTTAAAGGCGCGGAACACCATTTTTAATAAAGTTTAAGAAAACATTAAAAAGTGCCCAAACAAGCATGAAACACATGAGAAACATAAATAAATGAATACCCAATGCTCCAAAACTCAGAGAACAACACAGAAATTGCATAAACAGTAATAATGCAATAAAAACACCCTATGAGTGCTGGAGTGTATTAAAACTCCCAAATACAAGCCCATCAAAGGGACACTGTGGGGACAAGTGGACCTTCAGCACTCAATGGGTGACTCACCTTCCTTGCTGACTTCTGTCTTCAGGTGACCATGATAGGGAGGGAAAGAACCAGAGGTAAATTCCCCAACAGGGGAGCTGCTTAACACAAGCTGTTCCCTCTTCAGGGTATAGGTCCACAGGAAATCCCTGGAAGCTGCACCAGCCACTTTAAAGAGGGCAATTCACAGCCATGGTCACCCTCCTAATGGTGGTATTCCATATTTGAATAAAAAAATAATAAAATACTAAGATGCATAGATGTTCTCTACCTGGTGTGGAAGCACACCAGGAACAAATCAATATGAGTGGCTCTGGCCAGAAGGTGGCTTAAGTAAGAGGGGAGGCTCCGCCCCTTGCAAATTATTTGCATAATTGTTCCTGCCTATTAAAGGGGACTTACGCCTCCCAGAGTAGAGTACCAGTGACCTGTATTGGACGACAGTGAAAATTGGCTTCTGTCCAATGTTAAGTCTATGGAGGGAATGCCATGGCCGGTATTTTTTTGAGGAAAAGGTGGCAAACCTAAACACATTGCAGAGCAATGAGCTGGAGATCTCTCTAGCAACCAAGGGGTTAAATCCTTTATGTCCTTGCTTGTTGTAGGCCAAAGGTATATTCTGTGCCAGGAAACAGTGGAGGAGACTGGTGGCGTGGTCATGTGAGGAGTGGGGTGTGGCCATGGGCAGAGCTAAGGGTGCCTAGAGTGCCTTGCCTAGGGGAGCCGGGAATGTAAATCCGGCCCTGAACTTCCAGGCAGCCAGGTGGCTAGGTTTTCCTGATCTATCCCTCCCATGAGGTCTGGCAACCAATCTGGGGCAAGCCACAGCCCAGGAAATCCTATTCAGCCAATGGGGGCAGCATGCCAGCCGGTGAGTGCTCTGCAAAGCAATCAATCAAGTTCCCCTCAACAATCGCATGCTACACAATGGTTGTGGGCGGTTAAACTCTTTAATGCTGGGAAGACCTGGAGACCTTTCTAGCATTCGAAGGGTTAAAAGCCCCATTTAAATCCATGAGAATCTGGAGGATTTTTGACTCTATAACATAGTAGGCTCACACCAGAATTTCTCCACATTTCTTTGGAACACCTATAGGTGCAATTCAATAAGCTACAGAGATGCATAAATAAAAGTTCCCATTGATCCCCATTATGTGGATTTTTTTTTCTTTTAAAAAGCTTTATTGGAAAAAAGCATACAATCCAAGAAACAAGAAGTGCAAATTGTAAATGACATCCATATTCGCAAGAATCAAACAGTGTAATATTCAACTGACACATATCAAGGTGGGCACAAGCGACTTAACCCCTTAAAGACCACTGCCGTGCCAGGACCTTCACGGCTGCCTGGCACTTAAGGACCAGTGACGGTCCTGGCACGTCATGGAGATCAGGGCTCGCGGCTGAACGCCACTCCAGGAGCCCTGAACCAGAATTTTAAAAAGCCCCGTGGTCCTCAAGTGCCGGCCGTGCATGCGCACGACAGTCCTTAAGGGGTTAAAGGGGATAGAGGGCAGTAATATTACAAAAGGCGCAACTGAATGGATACTGAATATACACACCTGCCAACACTTCAAATTGACACAGAGGGACACTTGTGTTTTTTAGGTTATTTAAAGAACCTATTGATACCTATGTGTGTAACTGAATAATTTATTTACAGCAAGAATAAAGTATTTTATTTACACAGACGAATTTAGAAACACAAATATTGAAGATTAACTACACATTTACTGTATGTGCGTTTTATTACTGTGGAGCAATGTGATGCACACTACTCATTCTGATCTCCAGAAAACAGGGACAAAGGGGTAGAAAAGAGGGACAGTGGGATTTGGATCTCAAAAAGTGGCGTAACTGCGACACGGCCCGTCACTCTAGAGGTCCAGCCGCCCTCTGCGACCCCTCCACCTGGCGCCCGCAATCTCCCTCTGGCATTCTAGTAATGCAGAGCGCAGGGAGATGACATCATCTCCATGACATCATCTCCCAGCGCTCTGCATTACTGAAGAGGACTGTGCTGGAGCTCAACATGTGTAGAGGTCTCTCCTGCCACTCCACTGGATCACCAGGGAGGTAGGTGAAGGGCGCATTGTGGACATTGAGGGGCATTGTGGATATTGGGGGGGGCAATGTGGAGGAGGCCAATGTGGTCGGGGGGGGCCCATGGCACTTCTTGCACCAGGGCCCGGATTCTTCTAGTTACACCTCTGGGGACTATCCCTCCTAAAGATGAACACTTGGGAGGTATGTATATAGCATAATGTGGATTTTTTAACCCCTTAAAGGGATAGTAATACTTCATTTTAGCTTTATTTTATTTTGTAGGCATTAAAAAAACACGAAGAATGATATAAGTCTCATCTCTCAAACCTTTATGGTTTATGAGATATTCACAAGCAAAGTTTCCCCTCCCGCCCCTTTTACCTAGTGTAAGCAATCTCTTCTCAGATGTGAATCTGGTTGTAAGACCAGACAGATAACAGCAGGGGACAATCTTCTTTGTATGAAAACAATGAAAGCCCTGCCCCCCTTGACAAGTTTTTCAGCTTTTTCCCTTATCTTAACTGAAGATTGTCCCTCTCTGCAGTCTACCTGGGCACCTCCCTTCTGATCTGGTTGAACGGGGAGGGGATACTTTGTTTGTGAATATCTCTTAAACCATAAAGGTTTGAGAGATAAGACTTATATCGTTCTTCATGTTTTTTTAATGCCTACAAAATAAAATAAAGTTAAAACTAAGTATTACTATCCCTTTAATGCTAGCGAGGTCCCCAAAGTATTGCTTCATAATATCTTGGAGTCCTCTAGCAATCAGTGGTCTGGAAGCTCCAATTTAAATCAAAGGGAATTTTCATATCTCCCCCTATGGTTCAGTTGGTTCACTCCAGAACAACATCTACTTTGTTTATGAAATGAACTATAAAAAAAAAATGATATGAAAAAATATGAAATGATGACTATCGAGTCCTTATAAGAAAACTCACAGAACTTTTTATTGTGACCAAATGTAGGCCAGTCTGAAACATATGTTTCTACTTTTCTTGACTTTTCCGTCTTTGTTCTATATATACTGTGTACCTGCCCTTGTACTCAAACAATGTCACTGATTGCTGCTGGCAAGAAGTGACACAAGCACGTACATATCTGTCAGAAGATCACACCACTCAGCGAGCCGGCCCCTTTCCTGTGCAAACCAGTGGTAGGAAGGAAATATCTGCAGCATGAATGGAATCTGGGACCTTGCAGGACAATGCACACTCTGTGATGTTCGCTACACAATGCATTAACCCTTTGAGTGCCAGAGGGGTACCCAGGGTTAACCCATTTCCTGCCAAAAAATGAGCCACACATTGATAGTTGTACATACGGCTCAGTTTTGCAGGAATGGGTTAATGGAATGTCTACTTCCCAAGTGTCCCTCTTTAGGAGGGACAGACCCTCTTTTAGACCCAAATCCCTCTGTCCCTCCCTGATGTCCCTCTTTTTAGGACATCAGACAGTGTGGTGTGTATAGAATTGTAGCACATCGCTCTACAGCAATAAAACTCACATTAATGTGTTTAAACGTCACTATATGTGTTTATAAATTAGTCTGTGTAAATAAAATACTATGATCTTGTTATAAGTCATTTATTAGGTTACACAAGGAGGTGTGGATAGGTCATGAAATAGCCTAAATATTCTTGGTAATGTCCCGCCCACCAGCCACACCCCAGCCACACCCCCTAAAACACAAGTGTCCCTTTTGGCAATTTGAAATGTTGGGAGGTTTGGTAGAGAACACTATAGACAACAAAGGATGAGTTCTATACCTGCCAACATTTCAAATGGCCAAAGAGGGACTCTTTTGTTTTAGGGATGTTGTTGAGGGGATGTGGCTGGTGGGCAGGGCTTTACCAAGAATTTTTAGGTTACTTCATGACCTTTTGACTGCTCTTTATGTAACCGAATAAATGATTTAGAGCAAGACCGTTCTACTCAAATAGCCCTGTTTAGGAGGGACAGTCCCTCTTTGACACCCAAACTCCTTTGTTCCCCTTTCCTACCCTGGTGTCACTCTTTTCAGATGAGACTGTGTGGTGTGTATATACACGTGTATCACATTGCCCCTCATCAATAAAACACACCTTCATGTTTGTTTAAACTTAACTACATGTGTTTAGAACAAGATATTAGAACTTTAGAACAAGATATTTTATTTAAGCAGACTAATTTACTGCTTAAATAAAATATCTTGTTCTAAAGTATTTATTCGTATACACAAAGAGATGTCAATAGATCATAAAATAATCTAAAAATTCTCGGTAATGCTCTGCCCACCAACCACACCACCAGCCACAACCTGTAAAACAACAGTGTCCCTCTTTGGCCATTTGAAATGTTGGGGGATATGCAAGACCAAAGTATTTTATTTATTTACACAGACTAATTTATAAACACATATACTGAAATTTAAACAAACATTAACGTGAGTTTTATCACTATGGATAAATGTGATACAGTTATATACACAAACCACACAGTCTGATCTCCAAAAAGATGGACACTGGGGTGGGAAACTGGGACAGAGAGATTTGGGTCTCGCAGATGGACTGTTCTGACTAAAGAGGGACACTTGGGAGGTATGGAGCCCTAATATCTCCTAAAGAGGGATACTTGGGAGGCATGGGGTCTTAATATCTCCTAAACAGGGACACTTGGAAGGAATGGAGCCCTAATATCTCCTAAAGAGGGACACTTGGGAGGTATGGAGCCCTAATATCTCCTAAAGAGGGACACTTGGGAGGTATGGAGCCCTAATATCTCCTAAGGAGGGACACTTGGGAGGTATGGAGCCCTAATATCTCCTAAGGAGGGACACATGGGAGGTATGGATCCCTAATATCTCCTAAAGAGGAATACTTGGGAGGTACGGAGCCCTAATATCTCCTAAAGAGGGACACTTGGGAGGTATGGAGGTCTGGGGCAATCCAGCTGAACCATAGCCAACAAATAAGCATGTCTTTTATTTAAAGGTATAGTAATGTTTCACAAAAACAGCAGCTCCAATTAATCTTCACAGTATTTGACCTATAGAGAGTGTTAGTTCAATACTGTCCGAGTTGTAGTTCAAGAGTATTTGAATGATAAAGTCTCCCCCTCTCGCCCCTTATACCTAGTGTAAGCCACTTCCCCTCAGATGTGGAATCTGGTCCACAGACCAGAAGCTCACAGCAAGGGACAGTCTTCTTACTGTGAAAACAATGAAAGCCCTGCCCCAATTTACAGATTTTTCAAGTTTTTCCCTTATGTTAATTTAAGTTTATCACTCTCTGCGATCCATCTGAACAGTCTTGCTGCTCTGAGATGAGCAGTGTTACATCAGTAAAAGGGGCGGGAGGGGGATACTTTATCATTTAATTACTCTTGAACCACAACTCTGACAGTACTGAAATAACACTCTCCATAGGTCAAATACTATGAAGATTAAATGGAGCTGCTTTTATTATGAAATATTACTATCCCACAGCTTACAAATAACCTCCCATTTACCTTACTATGGCTAGCAAATCCAGATGGCCCCTATGAACTTTTTACTTTTTTGCCTTTTTCAAGAGATATAATCAATCAATCTTGGATGTTATGCCCAGGAGGCGAACATGACAGTTGCTGGTATTTTTTTTTGTGTGTGTTTTTTTTTTTTTACTGAAGCAGGAAGAAGAAATACTGAGTTACATTGTGTTATACTTAAACACTCTCCTGCTTTGAAGGTCAACTGAACAGAAAACAGCCTTGAAAGATCCAGGGAGCTCTCTTTCAGGGACATAAAAGTGTAAAGAAATAAGTGAAGATGGAAGACAAAGTATAGATTATACGACTTTAAATATTATGCCCTTTCCCAATGTAGAAAATCAAATTAATGGGTTAATCTGTCTTTAAATGGATAGTAATACTAATATAAAAAAAATATATATTGTAAGGTTTAACCCCCTGAGTAAAACAAGGGTACTCCCACTGCTGAAAGGTGTTTTATTTAAAAGTTTTTAAAGCTCAAACTGGATTTTTTTTTTAGGCGCAATATCATATTGGCCTGAAATTGTACAGTGGTGCTGTTGCTACACCATCCTATGGAGATTTATGGCCTACTGACCAGACCTGTCCATAGGATGGTGTACCAACAGAGCCACTGTACAACTTCAGTCCAATATGATATTGCTCCTAAAAAAATCTAGTTTGACCTTTAAAAACTTTTAACCCCTTAGTGACAGCCGCGTTCGTACGCGGCTGCCACCTTAACGCCTGCCGAACATTTTTTTTTTTTTTTTCAAAGATGTCCGGAGTCTCCGAACGGCGTCCAGCCGCACGGAGACGCGGACTTCCGTGACTTACCAGGTACGTCCTCTGTCACTAAGTGACAGTTTCTGCGGGACGTACCTGGTAAGTCATCTGTCGTTAAGGGGTTAAAGCAAGGGACAATCTTCTTATTGTGAGAACAATGAAAGCCCTGCCCCCCTTGACAGGTTTTTCAGGTTTTTCCCTTCTCTTAATTGAAGATTGTCCCTCTCTGCGATCCATCTGGACACCACCTTGCTGCTCTAAGGTGAGCAGTGTTACATCAGTAAAAGGGGTGGGAGGGGGATACTTTATCATTCAATTACTCTTGAACTACAACTCTGACAGTATAGAAATAACACTCTCTATGGCTCAAATACTATGAAGATTAATTGGAGCTGATTTTATTGTGAAACATTACTATCCCTTTAACCCTTTGCAATGCATTGGGTACCCCCCTCTTGCACCCAAAGGGTTAATCAATAGGAATTTGGTGAACTGTATGTGTTCTCTACAGAGCAGTTTGCCTGTTCCACGTTTACGTTTATAAATTCACCCAATTGTGCGGGCTGATTTGGATCTTCCTGTTTAACCCTCCAACTGCCAGAGACGTAGCCAATACACTGTGTTGCAATGCATTAGATACCTCTCTGGCACTTAAATCTCATTGACCGGAAAAAAAAAAGAAAAAGCTTGTTCGAGTTTACAAATGGGACCCTGACCTGCCCTACAGACCATAACGTTATACATTAACCCTTTGCGTGCCAGGGGGGTACGCAAAGCATTGCAAAGGGTTAACAATGCCTTGGGAGATGTCTCTGGTATATAATAGGTTGAAGTGACCTAATTACAGAGACTTGTTTAAATAAATGTATTGTGCTGGCTGTCACCTCACCTTCATGACGCACTCTCGAGGTGTAATGTTACATACACACACAAACCATACATGCCATTGCTAGGGATACCTTTTCTCTGAGCAGTCAAATCAGAGAGCTTCACTAGTTATCATTAGTACTGTATAGAGCAGACCCAACAGTCAAACTCAGACACGACAAGAAAACAGGGGCGCCAATACTGCCTTATCACAACAGACACAAAATAATATTATAGGGTTACTAATGTCTACTTAAAACTATTTGGTTGAGTCATCTTTATATTAAAACTAAGAGATTGCGCTATATGTGCTTACTTTCGTGTAGTTTAAAAGTTATGCAGACATAAAGACATTACTAAATAAGTATATTTCACTCACATGACAACATTGCTGTGTTCTACAATAAAGATCCAACACATGCAGAGAAATTCCTAACGTCTCCGCTTGATTGCAAAAAACGAGATCTTCTCGTCCAAAACACAGATCCAAAAACACTCTACAACTCCATATCAACTTGTCTTTATTATGAAAATATCAGTAAGCATATGCAACCTTTACATTTACGCGTTTCGCAGCGTACTTCGCTGCATTGTCAAGATAACAGGCATCATAAAACAATAAGCCAATATATCTATATTGTATAATACAGCCATATTATCATTGTCTCTATTGTGATAAGGCATTATTGGCATCTACTGTTTTCTTGGGGGTGGGGGGTTGTCTTTTAGATATCTGACTCTGTGTGGGTAGGATTTAGAGAGAGAAATCTTGGAAATAGCAGTAAAATGGAAACAGCCATAAAATTCTGAGTCAGTTCGCTGGCACACACACACACATATATATATATATTAGTGTAAAAGCCTGTGTACACGGGCCAAGGTCCAGTGAGGTAAAGAAGTAAAGAGGCCGGTCCTCCTCTGAGTACAGTACAGACTGCCTGAACGCACAGAACGCTCTATTGCGGATGACTGCATCGGACAAACATTCTGTCCTTTTATATTATAGGATGTCTCAAGTGTACTGCATTTACAGGGAAGGTCAACATATCCATTCACCCAATCCATCTGTACACCTCAGATACCCCAGTTCCTCCCCCCACAAATAACGCCACCTCACATCTCTTCATATCTTTCCCTCAGCCCCATCCTCAAATCTATTCCAGAGTTTTCTCTCACACTGATACCCCAGGTCCACCATCCCCTCAGATACCCCAGTTCCTCCTCTTCTTCTCTCTTAGGGGGCCACCTCAAGCACCCCAGTTCCTCCTATCAGGTCCTGCTCTCCCCTTTAGTTGCCTCTGGATTTCATCTTCTCTCCCCTCCTCTCCTCACACCCCCAGTACCACAGGTATTGCAGATTCTCCTATCTCCCCCTTTGTTGCCCCTGGAGCAGTGATTCTCAATCAGGGTGCCGTGGCACGTTGGTGTGCCGTGGACATCAGCTTATGGTGCCCCATGTTTTCTATGAAGACTAATAAAAATGGACTTTTAAATAAAGATTTATAGAAATTGTTAAGCACAATATGTTTAGTTTTGTTATATTGATTATAAGACCTAATAATAACTGTATATTTATGTATTGTACCTTCATTATGCCCATAATAAAGTATATTAAATATGCTAGGGGTGCGCCGAATGTTCTAGATTACATGTTAGGGGTGCCCTGAACAAAAAAAGATTGAGAACCACTGCCCTGGAGGTCCCCTTCTTTCCACTTGAGTAAAAGGATCTTTACTTTTTCAGATGCCCCATCTCCTCCCACCAAATCCCGGTTACTGCTGGTTCTCTTCAATTGCCCCCCACTCTGGTACCAAACGTCACTCTGCCCCTCTCAGATGAGTCATAATCCCCCCTCAAGTGCCCCAATTCCTCCTCATCTCCACTCTCCCACTTCGCTGCCTGCCTAGGGTATCTCCCCTCTGAGACGTCCAATGCCCTTCCCCAACCCTTAGACCTCCAGGTCCTCCTCAAATCTTCCATGTCCTCCTTCTGTAACCCCAGGTCCCCCGGGTCCTGCTCTTCTCCGCCCCTCTAGGACTCAACAGTTCCTTTGAGCGGCAGCCACTCCTCAGAGAACTCTGCCAGGCGCCCACATAGAGGTGCAGGGAGAAGATGCCACTCAACGCTATGTCGACGGGTTCCAGCAATACCACAGGGCCGAATTGCTGCAGAGCCATAAAAGGAGCAGATGCAGCATCTCACCCACCCTGGGTTACTCGCTCCCGAACAGCAGCCGCTGCTAACACATGACAGCCACTCCCTGCGGTGCCCATCTTGCGCTATGTAACGTACGCACTTTTCTATTCTCGAACACACCCTACATTAGCACTGTTAATGGTGGGAATGTGCTGGGTAAGTGGGACGAATATGGATAATTAAAACCTTTGCCTGTAGTTTATTAAAATAGTAGTGTAAAAGGCTGTGTACACGGGCCACTGTCCATGTAATGTTAACCCTTCGAGTGGCAGAGGGTTGCATACCCCTCTGGCACTCAAAAGGTTAAGAGGCCGGTGCTGCTCTGTGTACTGTCGCTACTTCACTGCTCCACGCGATGCAGTCATGCGCAGTAGAGACTGCGCGAATGCAGGCAATCTCTACTGAGCATGACCGGACACGGGCAGTCTCTACTGTGCATGACAGCTTCTGACAAACATACTAGCATTTTATTATATAGTGTGTGTGTTTTCTTTTCCAGCCAGTCATCATGTTAGTAGAACTACATTGTGGTGGTGTGGTGCTCCATATTAAATTCCTATGGGTATTACACAAGAGGCGCTTTCTTTTTTTTCTTTTGTATTAAACTCAGACAAAAGATTTATAAGCTGCACTTGTGCATTGAAACTAAATACTTTGTGAAATCATCATAATAACACATTGTCAGTATTTGCATATATTGGGTTTAGGTGACCACATATTTTGGACTGCCTGGGACAGTTCTGTATTTCAGATGTGTGTCTTGTCCTAAGCAATCCCTTTGTGGACAAAGCTTAAAGGGATAGTAATACTTCGTTTTATCTTTATTTTATTTTGTAGGCATGAAAAAAACATGAAGAACGATATAAGTCTTATCTCTCAAACCTTTATGGTTTAAGAGATATTCACAAGCAAAGTTTCCCCTCCTGCCCCTTTTACCTAGTGTAAGCCATCTCTTCTCAGATGTGGAATGCAGTCCATAGACCAGACAGATAACAGAAGGGGACAATCTTCTTCCTATGAGAACAATGAAATCCCTGCCCCCCCTGACAAGTTTTTCAGGTTTTTCCCTTATCTTAATTGAAGATTGTCCCTCTCTGCAGTCTACCTGGGCACCTCCCTTCTGATCTGGTTGAACGGGGGGGATACTTGTGAATATCTCTTAAACCATAAAGGTTTGAGAGATAAGACTTATATCGTTCTTCATGTTTTTTTAATGAATACAAAATAAAATAAAGATAAAACGAAGTATTACTATCCCTTTAATCATGAAATTGAGAGTTTTAAGCAGAGTTCTAAACATTAGAGGAAGAGCCACCCAGGCATGATCTCATTGACAAGAGGTCTTGCCTGTTCTGGGCCACAAGAAAATGTCCACCAAGCCCCATGCATTCATTAAATGCAAGGAGACTAGCTTGAAAATAGATGTCTTATCGTAAAAAAATAGATGTGTCTAAAGGAATCCATCCCGTTTCAGGACTGACAGGCAGATTAGTGCGGTCTGTGCGCCTGCGCCATCAGTCCCTTCCGGTGACCATATGGTGCAAAGCAGTCTACTCTATGGAGACAGGGAGAGACGTGGCAGGCACACAGACAAGATGTCTGCACTCTAGCCTGGATTCCGGTCTCCAAATAGGACGGATTCCTTTAGACACATTATTTTTTTTACGGTAAGACATCTATTTTCAAGCTAGTCGTCATGCATTTAATGAATCCATAGCAACTGGTTATTATCTGAAAGTTCCGCTTTAATAATTATATATACTTACAAAACATACCTCCCACCATTTAAAATGGCCAAAGAGGGACACTTGTGTTTTAGGAGGTGTTTCTGGGCAAGTGGCTGGTGGACAGAACATTACAAAGAATTTCTAGGTTATTTTATTAACCATTAACACCTCTTTGTGTAACAATAAATAACTTAGAGCAAAATCAAAGTATTTTATTTACACAGACTAATGTATAAAAACATATAGTGACGTTTAAACAATCATTAATGTGAGTTTTATGGCTGTGGAGCAATGTGATACCCACAGTTCTATACATACCACACAGTCCAATTTCCTAAAAAGAGGGACAACAGGGTGGGAACAAGGGACAGAGGGATTTGGGTTTGAAAGTGGGACTGTCCCTCCTAAAGAGGGACACTTGGGAGGTATGACAAAATGTGTGTGCGAGCTGTAATCACTTTTGAAGCAACACTCTCCCTGCAATAGAAGTATAAGGGCTAGGCAACCGATGGCACTTCAGCTGTTGTGGACTACAAATGCTATCAATGATAGGGGTTGTAGTTTCCAACAGCTGGAATGCCAGACATTGCCCGTCATTGTCTTACAACATAATTGTATATGTTTTCATAATTTTACACTGCTCTTATAACATACTAGAAACCTTTCACATCCTGCCTTCTAAATTTGCCCTAGTCTTATTGATGAACTTCACTGATGGTGTGTCGAACCCTTTCCGCACTAGGCTGGCCACATTTATGCCATTAAAGGGACAGTAATGTCCCAAAAAAAGAAATCCAGTTTTATAGCCTTTAAAAAAAAAGAATCAATATGCCCCAAAACCGATCTCTCAAACTGCTATGGTTTGAGAGATATAGGGATTCAAAGTTCGCCCCTCTCCCTTCCCCTGACTTCAGCATCTAGCTGACAGCAGGAGACTCCGGTCAGGGGACCAGCAGGCAGCTCTGCAGCAGAGCCGAGATCGTGTTATCTATAAAGAATTCATTCATTGGAAATGTCTACAAAGTGTGCTTGCAAACTAGGCACACTCTGTAGATATTTCCAATGAATGAATTCTTTATAGATAAAGCGATCTCGGCTCTGCTGCAGAGCCTCCTTGAGACGTACTACTCGATTCGCCTGCTGTCAGCTTTACAGCTGACATCAGGAGACGGGGGAGGGAAGGGGAACTTTGAATCCCTATATCTCTCAAACCATAGTGGTTTGAGAAATCGGGTTTGCAGCATATAGGGTGACCACATGGAATGCCCGGGACTGTCCCTTATTGGGGGTCTGTGTCTCTCGTCCCGGGTCACCCCCACTGGGACAACAAAGAGTCCCGGTATTGAGCAACACGCACCAGTCCAGCCAGCCAATGAAATGTATTTGCTACATGGTCCGAGCCAGCCAATGAAGACCATACAGCAAATACATTTCATTGGCTGGCTGGACTGGTGCGTGCGAGACAGCTGGGATGAAGCAGGTATGCTGGTGCTGCAAGTGAGACCCGCGGCTGAGGCTCCCGCCAGAGCTGACCATCTTTCTGAGACTGACACAGAGTAAGAGTTCCCACTGGGAACTCTTACTATGTCAGCCTCAGAAAGATGGTCAGCGCCGGCGGGAGCCTCAGCCACGGGACTAGGGTGTCCACATGTCCTGGAATGGCAGAATGGAAATGTGGTCACCCTAGCAGCACACTGATTTTTTTTTACAAAATTGTCTACAAAATTGTCTACCAAACTGGATATATTGTTTTGGGGACATTACTGTCCCTTTAAATAACACTGCAGTGATAACACAGAGTACTTCTCCTCCAGTTCCAGTGTGGTTGTGAGGGCAGTAACATATGACATCACTGGATGTCAAGGCACAATCTTCATTCTAAACACTAGAGGGAGAACTGCCCATTGACTGCTGTTACAGAAAATGACATCTGTTGTTGGCTACAAAAAAAATGGATGCCAAGCCCCGAGCTTTAGCGTACGAGAAAATGGTAAACAGCAACTGCTAAGGAAGCAGGGCTCAGGCTCAGCTGTCTCTCTAGTGTTTAGCACACTGCTCCTTTTTACATAGCTCAGGACCAGCGTGACTTTCTTTCACAGCAATCTATGGGGGGATTTCACCCTCTAGTGTTTAGAACTCAAACCAATATTTATAAAGGCAAACTAGAGGTATTCTGGACTAAGCCAAATGCATCATAAGGGACAAAAAAAAAAAAAAATCCTGTTAACCCTTTGAGTGCCAGAGGGCACACAGCACATTGCTTCATGGCTTTTACCTCTTGAATGCTAGAGATGTTTCTACTGCATTGCATTCAAGGGGTTAAAAAAACTGTATTCATATCTCCAGTATATACAAATATATCTCCCCTTCTATGCAGTACACGCCGGGCCTGTGTGCTTGGCTACACGATATGCCAAACTCACCTGCCCCAGTATGGATGGCTGCCTTTCATAGACGATTGAGATGCACCTCTACCTCGTACTTCCAAGAACTACAATACAGACTCCTACATAAGGCACGTGTTTCCCCTCTCCTTGCCTAAAAAGTACGTTTGTCAACATCTCATGCTTGCCTGAAATGCCACACTCCTCATGCCTCCTTACTACACATGCTCTGGCACTGTCCTAGGAAAAAATTCTTCTGGAAGGCTTATTTCAACTATATCTGAAGTGTGACCAGTTTACAGGTGCACATATATTCCCCATCATTCTTGCTGAAATCTATCACTTGGCTTACTGACATACTGACCCTTATTGCAATAAAGTGCATCATGATTCATTGGACCTCAATAAATCCCCACTACAATACATGAATGGCTTGACAAAACTACCCATTTCCTCAAACTCTTGTGGCTTTTGGCCACTCAAAACAAAGAGAGGGACGGAGTGAAGTTTATTGCACTGTGGGACCTCTTCATTAAAACTCTTTCTAGGGAATCCCAATCACAATTCTACCATATCTTCAGATACACCTCCTGGATAGCAGCTGAGGAACTTCAGAGTTATACAGCAGATAGGTAGGAAACCGGGACGGGGAACATAGGAGAGGGAGAGAGGACCCATACACCTGCACAATCCCTGAATCTGAATTCAGATCATATTTACTTAGACTTGTGTATTTCTTAAGGGGCATGGGGTGTGTGCATCCTCTGGGGGTGTTGGGGGGGGGTCTCCTCTCTGATACACGCTACGAGGGGTTGTCATGTTTCCTGCTGGATTTCTGTATCTTTGTCAGATGATCACAGTGCCTAGAGAGACAGAGATCAGCTACACCTCATTGATTAGGCCTAACGTGGCTGAACCATACTTCTGGGGTTGGCTGCTTCTTTGGCCATAATTGCCAGTGTTTTGGATTTGGTTCCCTCCTGATGGTTGATGTATTTCACCGCGGTTACATTGTCTATCTTCAACTGAATGCAGCAATTTGATTTGTCTTTTGTAAAGCTTTTGACAGCGAACAATCCTGCCAATAACTCCAAGCAATCGATGTGCAGAGTTTTCTGAAAGAGACCATTTCCCTCCTGTGGTGAGGTTTCCGCAACAAGATCCCTAACCCAAATTGCTGGCATCGGAGTCGATGACGTCTGCTGACATTCCATAATTCACTTACCCATTCCAAGCCTCTAGAAATTCTGTGTTTTAGATAGGTAGAATGAACATTTTTTTCCAGTTTATGATAAATCCAAGATTGATCAAGGCTTAAATAGTCAGATGGAGATGTTCCTTGAGCATCTCTATGTCCTGAGACATGATTAACATGTCGTCCAGATAAATTATCATGTGGACCCCTCTGCTTCTCAGAAAACAGATTACAGGTTTCATGATTTTTGTGAAACACCAAGGGGCCGATGATGGGCCAAAAGGGAGATACGTGAACTGAAGGAATCAAAGGAGGTTTTGCTGATCTTGAGCCATGGGGATAGTTAAATAGGCATCCTTGAGGTCTAGCTTTACCATCCAATCTGATAGCAAAAGATCTGAGGCAATGAATGCCTTCCATCTTGAAGTGCCTGTAAAGGACAAACAAATACAGTTCTTTCAGATTTATGACTGTTTGTACAGCTGAGTCTTTTTTGTGTACCAGGAAAATATTGCTTATGCAACCTGGTTCTGAAATTCGGGCTGGAATATTCGCTCTTTTCCTCTGTAAACTCTGAATTTCTTTGTCTATTAACAGAGCGTCCTCTCTGGAGTACAGGAAAGAATTTGGTATTAGGGTCTGATGAGGAATGCAATAAAATTCTATCTGATAATCTTGTATTGTCTGTAATACCCATAGATTTGCTGTTATCTGACCACCAGGCTTAGAAAAAATGGGTGAGTCTGCCACCCATTTTTCCCGGAGAAAATAAGAGGGGAAAAAAAGACTTACCTGAAAAGGATCATGAACGAGGAAATCCTCTCGAACTCTTGGTTCTCTAGACTCTGCCGCATTGAGGGAAGAAAGGAAGGGGGAGCTCTGGTGTCCTGGGAGAAATTTCCTCTCCCAAAATAAGAAGAGTTTTGGTAGTTCCTGTTTGTCCTCTAAAGGAACTGACCGACCGGCTGGGAAATGGCTCCTGCTTTTCCTGACCCTAATGAAAACCTTACTGTTGAAAACCTTCTTTATTGAAGTTTGGGCTTTATTTAAAGCTGTGAATGTATTCACGAATTTACCTAAATTTTTTACGAAGGTGTCACCAAAAAAGAAGACCATTATCTTATGGTCCTGCTTCCGTGGAAGCCATGTCAGACAACTTAGGGTCTATTCCAAGTAAAATGACCCCGCGTCTTTCACTGGGGTATTGTTAGATACCGCTTTCTTAGTCAGAATAAAGATCTTGCTAGTGGGCCAACAATATCTAAAAGTTTGTCCTGACATTGCTTCAGAGATACTTCAACTCCCTTTCTAGTGTCTCTACCAGATTTTGATATATGTATTGAGCCATCTGAGGGTCCATAAACGGGGTTTCGCAAATCTTACTAATAGATGGCATCAGGCATTCAGACTTCATTTGTTTCTGGATTTTGTGTCCAGAGCTTTCCTGATCCAAAATTCTATGTATTCGGATACATGATCTTTAGGTATCCATTCAGCTTATCTGGGGTATTTAATACCCTCTGGACTGAAAAGTGGTTGACCCTGTTCATCACAAATTATGTTATTTCCTTGTGTAGTACTGTGTCTATATTATTTTCACTAAAAGTTTCATCCTCTGATATCTCATCAGAAAATTGGTCCATATGTTCCTTTGACTCATAATTGGACTCCTCAGTAAAACAGTCCAGACAAAAGGAAACTGGTTTAGACTGATTCCGGTTTCTCCAGGCTGAGGTTCGTTTGTGTGGGTTTGAAACACAATTTTCCATGCTAGATGCTCTGATATTTCATCCGAAAATTGACCCATATGTTCCTCTGACTCATAATTGGACTCTCAGTAGAACAGTCCAGACGAAAGGAATCTGGTTTAGACCGAGTCCTGTTTCTCTTTCTCGGCAAATCATCCTCCCAAGCTGAGGTTCGTTTGCAGTGGCGTAACAATAGGGGTCACACCTGCGACCGGGCCCGTCACTCTCAGGGGCCCGGTCGCCCCCTGCGACCCCCTCGCCACCCGCCCGCAGCACAGCTGATGTCCCGGCGGCCAGCGCTCGAGTAATGCATTACTAAGGACTGCGCGGTTGCATGCCACACACACCGCTAGACCACCAGGATGTAGGAGGACGGGGGTCAGTAGGGGCAATGTGGCGATGGGGGCATTGTGGAGATTGGGGGGAAATGTGGAGAATGAGGGGCATTATGGAGATTAGGGGGAAATGTGGAGCATGAGGGGCATTGTGGAGATTGGGGGGAAATGTGGAGCATGAGGGGCATTGTGGAGGTGGCCAATGTGGTTGAGGGGGGCCAATGTGGTTGGAGGGGGGCCCGTGGCAATTCTTGCACCAGGGCCCCGTGGCTTCTAGTTACGCCTCTGTTCGTTTGTGTTGGTTTGAACCACAATTTGCCGTGCTAGATGTTCTAGCTTTTCCATGGCGAGAACAAGAATGTTCTCTTTTCTGTGGAGAACAATATTTAGTTTTATACTACATTTAGCCTTTGATATTTTCCTCAGTTTCTCTCTCTCAGGTGAGGTGTCAGAAATTTTTTATTGAAAATTAATTGAGGTTTTAATAAAGTTTGAAGAGGCTTATTCATATTAGTCTGATTAAGGACAACAGCAGTCGCTAAAGTTTTTGTTATCTGATTCTTGCAGGAAAAAATGGCATTAGATACAGATTTATTGACAGATTGATCCATCAAGGCTTGAATATTCTGTTCAGTATCAGGCCTTGATGACATGCCAGTTGCCTCTTGCAAATCAGAATTGGAAATATTATCCTCCAACATAAAATGAGGAGGGATCCTATTACATTTTTGTGGAGTAATGGATGAAATTCATTTTTTGAGAGACATTTTTAATGTCCAAGGGAACAACTCTGAAGGCAAAACTGGGATGAAAGATACACAAAAACAATCACTTTAAACCAGCAGGATTGTCTTGTAAAAGTAAATTCCTAAAGGACAGCAAAAAAGTACATCTAAAGAGGGAAATATATACCAGAAAGGTATAAAAGCAATGCCAATCATATATAACCAAGTCAGGAAAGGTCTGTTATCTAGCAAAAAAACATCTGTAGTGATAAGAAACATCACAAAATGGTGTATATTGTGAAGAAAGGTTTGCACATGCTCAGAAAAGCAGAAAGGGCAAGATGCCCAAATCCAAGATGGCTGCCGCAACTAGGTATATACAATAGAAAATGGGCACTTAAAGGGATAGTAATACTTAAAATGTAAAAAAAAAATATGTTGTAGGGTTTATCCCCCTGAGTAAAACAAGAGTACTCCCACTGCTGAAAGGTGTTTCATTCAAGTTATTAATTTTCAAAGTTGAATTTTTTTAGGTGCAATATCACAGTGGCCTGAAATTGTACAGTGGCGCTGTTGCTACATGATCCTATGGACAGCTCTGGTCCCGGGACCATAAATCTCCATACGATGGTGTAGCAACAGCGCCACTGAAAATGAATAACTTTTGAATGAATCACCTTTCAGCAGTGGGAGTACTCTTGTTTTACTCAGGGGATAAACCCTACAACATATTTTTTTTTTTACATTTTAAGTATTACTATCCCTTTAACAAAGAGAAATACCCCACATTTGAAAGGGGAAGAAGATAGGAGTCTAACCGCTATGAAGAAAACTATAAAAAACGAAAGTACAAAGAATAAAAGGAAAAAGAACACGGTGGCATGTTCTGAAGTAGGGAGTATGCTCAGAAAGCTAAAGGGAGCTGAGGTAAAGACATGCTGACAAGCTGAGGGGGAAAAACCCATTAGAGAAGGGAAATAAATATACCAGGGATACAAACCAAAGGGCAACTCTCACAAGGAAATAAGAGGCAAATCAATAGCCTCAGGGGACCAAGAAAAACTAAGAATGAAAGTATAAACAAATGAAATAGACAATATAAATTAAACAAAATTCACCTACACACCAGATAAAATATAATGCACATTTGATCAATTATACACAAAGTAAATATTTTAGCAAATGTATTAAACAAAATCACAGAGTACTTATCTTGTGCCAGGAGCAGCAAAGAAGAGGAAGTGTGATTATTGGACCCTACAGTTATACAGTTTATTGTGATGTGATTGGATAAGCATCATCTAAGGGGTGGGATTATTCTGTTGTATACACTTTTTCTTTCTGTAACTGTTTATTTTTTGCTGCTGGAGTAGTAAAGATGGAGTTTAAATGCATAATAGGAGTCTCCGTGTCTTTCCATAAAATTGAATGATAACCCCCTCCCACTCCTTTTACCTAGTGTAAGCCAACTCCCCTCAGATGTGGAATCTGGTCTCTTGACCAGACAGCTCACAGCAAGGGACAATCTTCTTTCCTTATGCTCACTGAAGGTTGTCCCTCTCTGTGATCCATCCAGACAGTCTTGCTGCTCTGAGGTGACCAGTGTTACATCAGTAAAAGGGGGCGGGAGGGGGATATTTTATCATTCAATTACTCTTGAACTACAACTCTGAGAGTATTGAAATAACACTCTCCAAAGTCCAAATACTATGATGATTAACTGGAGCTGCTTTTTTGTGAAATATTGCTATCCCTTTAAGTTTGTTTGAAAGAGCTTTCAAAATCCAGGCTGCATTAGGTTAGTGAAATTTGTATTTAAAACAATAGTTTGAAATATTTAGCTTTGACAGTTTACGCATGATGGTACAGGCTTGCTAAGTGGGGTGCCAAATACTAACATTCAGCACTGTTTTCACTCCCAGCTGCTACTCCCTCACAACTGTCACTCAGAGGGTTAAAAAAAAAATGGCTGTTTAATTTTAACCACAGAGAGGCGTCTTATGAACCCCACTTTCTCCAGTTACACAAACAAGCTGCAATGCGTTGGATAATGCTTTGGAATTCAAAGGGTTAAAGCACCTATTCATTTGTGTAAAGCAGCACTAAACCAACGCTGACATCAAACAAAAACAGTTTTTATCATTTTCCATGGAGAAAGTCATTGTCACTTCTGCAGTGATACTTTACATCCGTATCACACAGTATGGGTATTGGATTACTTTTCCCTGTAGGTTTCAGTTTAGTGAGAAGAAAATGTGTTACTATAGTGCTGGAAGCACTCACACCGATCCTAGTTACAGGGGGTTGGCTGAGGCCAAACTGAAATAAAACTCTTCCTTATATAAACAGTGAAGTAAATGATAAGTGGTTCCCAGATGGCCCTTCCTATGCAAGTACAGTCATGTTTCTCACAACTGTAATATAGTGCCCTAGAGGAGGAGGATGTCATCAGACAAGGTCGTGAGCAGGTCACTGTATTCTACCTGCCAGTGATTCTCTGTGCTAGTGTTCAGCAATCACCAACAGTGCAGGTTTCCAAGATATCTGCTTGTTAACAGGTGAGAGGTCAGTGGTTCAGTCACTGGGACTGCTCCACCTGTACTTAATCAAGGAGAACCTTAACTCCTGACTTGTTGGGATGTTCCCAGGATCAGAGCTGGGACTCACTTCTACATGCCTTATCCAGAGATACAGTGCAGACGTGATCTGCATCATCAAAGAGGGTGTGGTGTAATTGAATGGGTGGGGCTTACCATCACTGTTCTGTGAAATGGACGGGAAGTGGGCGGAACAGGGTGGGAATGAGGAGAAGTAGGTGGAACAAGGTGAGGAGGAGAAGTGGGTGGGAAGTGGGCAGAGGGTGTGAAGGAGGAGAAGTAGGTGGGAAATGGGTGGGAGGAACAGGGTGGGAAGGAGGAGTGGAGGGCAGGACATGAACAGAACTCGGTGGGAAGGAGGAGAGGTGGGCAGAGCATAAGAAGGAGGAGAAGTGGGTGGAATAGGGTGAGGAGGAGAAGTGGGTGGGAAGGAGGATAAGTGGACAGGAAGTGGAAGATAGTGGGTGGGAAGGAGGAGGAGTGGGGAGGAAGTGGGTGGGAAGGAGGAAAATTAGGTGGAACAGGGTGAGAAGAAGGAAAAGTGGGCAGGAAGAGGGCAGAAGAAGGTGGGATGGAGGAGAAGTGGGTGGGAAGTGGGCAGAGAGCGGGAAGGAGGAGACGTGTGCAGAACAGGGTGGTAAGGATGAGAAGTGGGAGGAACAGGGTGGGAAGGAGAAGTTTGTGGGAAGGAGGAGGACCTCTTTAGCATTCAAACGATTAAAACATTTACATTAAAAAAAAAAAAAAAAAAAAAAAAAAGGGAGCTTTGAGAATGTTTCAGTTCATTTGTCCTAGAATTAGCCATTATTTCTTGATCAGGTCTTTTTTATTATTAAAAAAAATAAAAATATGGAGATGGGTCCAGCATGTTTTTCTTCTAGAGATTGGGAGGCACCTGGTATATTCCGTGAAACGGCACCGAGGTCTTATCACGAATGGGATTGCCTTCCAATGAATTCAGCCAATTCCTAATTAGATTTCAGTGCAGCATCCTCCAATAAAAAGGACCCTTTGACTCTTGATCACAAGATAATGCTCATTAAAAGCACAAGGCAGAACCGATACATGAACATGTGGTGTGTGACTTCAATGTGAGCCAAAGTGAGCACGCACCTATATAATCCCACCCACAATACTTCTCAAGTGGAATAAAACTTAAAGCAACACTAACACACAAAATAAAATTGGTTGATATCTTTAAATATCACATATGTAAAGCTAACAAACACTGATTATACAAAAAGCCTCCTTTTTTTTTTTTCTTTTTAAGTTACCAATAAATCCTTTTCTCTTAGTCTATGTTGAACACAGGATTGTTGGGGTAAAGTCTCCTCCTCCTGCTGCAGAAGGGCGAGGCATTTACCTTAAAAAGCTTGCTGGATGGTAATGTTTCATAATAAAAGCAGCTCCAATTAATCTTCATAGTATTTGTGCCATGGAGAGTGTTATTTCAGTACTGTCAGAGTTGTAGTTCAAGAGTAATTAAATGATAAAATATCCCCCTTCCACCCATTTCACTGCTCAGCGCAGCAAGTTGGTGTCCAGGTGGATCGCAGAGAGGGACAATCTTCAATTAGCATAAGGGAAAAACCTGTCAAAGGGGAAAGGGTTTTCATTGTTCTCAAAGTAAGAAGGTTGTCCCTTGCTGTGAGATGTCTGGTCTCAAGACCAGATTCCACATCTGAGGGGAGGAGGCTTACACTAGGTAAAAGGGGGAGGAGGGGGATACTCGAACGACAACTCTGACTTATTTCAGTACTGTCAGTGTTGTAGTTCAAGAGTAATTGAATGATAAAGTATCCCCCTCCTGCCCCTTTTACCTAGTGTAAGCCTCCTCCCCTCAGATGTGGAATCTGGTCTTGAGACCAGACAGCTCACAGCAAGGAACAACCTTCTTACTTTGAGAACAATGAAAACCCTATCCCCCTTGACAGGCTTTTCTTGAAGATTGTCCCTCTCTGCGATCCACCTGGACACCAACTTGCTGCTCTGAGGTGAGCAGTGTTACATCAATGAAATGGGCGGAAGGGGGATACTTTATCATTTAATTACTCTTGAACTACAGCTCTGACAGTACTGAAATAACACTCTCCATGGCCCAAACACTATGACGATTAATTGGTGTCCATAGATTTTACTTTCCACTAATGCTCACATGAAGTGTAATGCAGTGACCATTTTCCCCTGAGTAAAACAGTGGTACTCTTATTGCTTGAAAGTTATTAATTCAAAAGATATTACAGATGAAACTTTTACATTAACCCTTTAGAGGCCAGAGGAGTGTTCGTAACCTGGCTGGCAACCAAAGACGCAATTGTAATGCAGAGCAGTGTGGAATGCTAGTATCTAGCCGGCAGGAAATGGCAGTTGGTACTGCAGGGCAGTGTGGAATGTTAGAATCTGGATGACATGGCTGGCACATACTCATTCACTGGCAAATAAAGTTAAATATTTTAATTATAAATATTTACTTCTGAAATTTCTTTCAAAAACCTGACTTACAAAATGTAATTTCCACTTTAAGTGGTGGGTTTTAAAAACTCAGTTAAAACCGGTGATAACTTGGGACAATTGGTTTACGCCAGAATTGTACCAGCTTATTGAATATGTTCTGATTTCTCCCAGATTTAGCATGTTGATTGTTCCTTAAAGGAAGGGTGGGGGTAGAACACATTTGTGTTATTGAGGAAACAGGGACCCATTCACCTGAAACCTACATTCTGGGGAATTTTAAGGGATAACATTTCAAAGATCTCAGGGTCAGCCAACCTTTAACCCTTGGAGTGCCAGAGGGGTACACCATGCATTGCACACCCCTCTGGCATCTCAAGGGTTAAAAATTCCAGGTGTTGCACTTCGTGAAGTATTGAATTGGAGATATTTATAACACTCAAGGGGTGAGAGAGGCTCCTTTTATCCAAATGGGAGTGTTGAGAGTTTCTATTTATCTACTATGGTGCAGTTGGTTTGTACCAGAACTGATCACGTTTTGTCTGACTATTGCCGCAGTACATACACCGTTCTGATCTTTTATAGCGGGTATTGCATTCTGCTCCTCGAGGCCTGTAAACAAGCCAGAATTGATAGATGTCTCAGATTTAGAACAGGTGGATTTAACAAAGTGAACAATTCAATAATTAACCGGAAATCCTTAACCCTTTGAGTGCCAGAGGGGTGGTGCAATGCACTGAAATAGTTGTGTACCCCTCTGGCACGCAAAGGGTTAAAACCTGACCTGTTAGCAGCTTAGCAGTCCTTGGGAACCAAACTTTGACACCCCGTTTTACAAGAATAGTGGAGGATCCACTGAATCTGCCGGCACCCTCTCTAATCATTTTTATTTACTAGTGAGAGAATGTCACCAGCAGTGGCACTTTAACCCATACAGGTCCAGAGGTGAGCACAACACATTTCATCGCAAACTGTTTGTTCCTCAAGGGCATAACATACCATGATGCAGATAAGAAAGTGCTATCAGACTAAAACAAATACAGCCTAGGCAGGCCAGTCACATGTTGCCACGCTATCCTCTTAAAGGAACAGAAAGTTAAATAAAGGGATTTTTGTACTTACAGATAATTCCTTTTCTCTTAAGTCTCTTGAGGGATGCAGAGCCCATGCATCCCTAGATGAAACGTCTCCCACTACCAGACCCCTATACCCCTCCGTCAATGGGATTGAAGTCTATTTTCATATAGAAAAGTCAGGAAGGGAATAGTCACTAGGACAGAGCCACCCACGAAAGCAGCAGGGCATCCACACTCCATTTAGTTTTCTGTGGGTGGGATGCCTGCACCCTCACTGGTCTAAGAGAAGAGGATTTATCAGCAAGTAGAAAAATCCTCTTCTCTAGTGTCATTGAGGGATTCAGGGACCATGGTGAGGTCCCAAAAATAGAGGGAGTGGGAAGAAAAAACACACTACAAAACAATAGCCTACAAAGAGCAGGGCCCTCTGATCCATTTGTTTTACATGTTCCATTTGTACTGTAAGTCTTTGTGATGGAATTAGTTGATATTTGGCCAGGTTGATATTCCAACCATGCTATTTTAGGCTCTTCTTGGAGAGATGAAGATGATCATGTAGCAGGTCCTGAGGAGGTTTCAGTAATAAATCATCTAGATAGACACTGACTGCTACTGAGTGAAGAAAGGCTACAAGTGGAGCCACTTTGGTGAACATGCTTGGTGCCATGGCCAGACCAAAAAGACCCACAAATTGATAGGAATGCAAAGCGAATGTATCGGTAGTGTCTTGGCCAAACAGTAACATGTAGATAAGTCTTTGATATCTAGTGATGCCATTTATTTTGTTGGTTCCATGGCTGTTATTACAGATCTGCTGGATTTCATTTTGAAGTTGGAATAGAATTCCTTGAATCTTTGTTCTCTTGAGACAGGAACCACCACTCCATTTGTTAAGAATTGATAAATTGCTTGATGAAATGCCTCTTGTAGATGTCTCCTGGAAATTAAGAAATGGGATGGAGGGAGAGTAATGAACGACATTCTGTATGTCTCAAAGTATTTTAAAGGGGAATGATCACCCCAAATAAAGTCTCCCCCCCAACAACTAGGCATCTAAGATAAGCTTAACAATAGTATTAGCCAGCATAATTACTGCATTACAGTGAAATCCTACATCTGTCAAGACTGACGACCATGCAAGAGCTCTTTAGAGACATCTGTGTGCTGGCCATCAGTCCCTTCTGTTACCTGAAGGTACCATGCAACGCCTCCTAGAGGAGACCTGGACCGACAGAGCAGGCGCACAGACGTCTGCAAGCTAAGATGTCTGCAGTGTTGCTTGGCTGTCAGTCTCGGCAGAAGTAAGATTTCTCACTAACGCAGTAATTTTGCTGGCTAATACTACTATTCTTAAGCGTATCGCTACATGCCTAATTGTTGGGGGGAGACTTTATTCAGTGATAGAATCTCTCTACTGTATAGTTTCAGAGTCTTTCACAGCAGAGAATTTTTGGGGGTCTCTGAACTCTCACCTTCATGCTGAGGTGGACTCCAGCTCAGACTATTTGGGTAATGTTTTTTTTTTTTTTTCCTTCCGGGCCCATCTGGATTTGGTTTGTCTTCCATAGCAAAAGGAATCTCCCAACGTATTAGATGAAGAGTATTAAGATGCACCTCAATATTCTGTTGGTATAGGTTGAGGATTTTGTAGGTTTTGTATGGAGGCAAAGAGGATTTTAGTCTTACCTGTTAAATCCTTTTCTCTTAGTCCATATAGATTACTGGTAACTTTGGGTAGGCGATCCTCCTCTTTAAGTAGGCAGGAGCAAATCTAGAAGTGAATGCAGGGGTGGAGTCCACCTTCCCTCCTTGGCTGCAGCTAGGTCATTCAGCTCCAGTAAGTTTTGAGACACAAACTACTGACTAGATAGTAATAAGGGAAAGAAGACTCCTGTGAGCATGAACCTGAAGGACCCCCACGTTCTGCCACAGGAGAGACAAGCATTGCCCCTTGACAGGGTGGGAGACCAGTAACCTATATGGACTAACAGAAAAGGATTTAACAGGTAAGACTAAAATCCTCTTTTCTCTGTCGTCCAATACAGGTTACTGGTAACTTTGGGATGTCCAACCAATGAGTTTCCCAGAGGTGGGAAGTAAGGCAAGGACCAGGCGCAGTGCCCCCAAGGTCACCAGGGCATATATGAACCATTAGATCAGAGACAGCCCAACAATAACAAAGGAAGTGTCAACGGACACTGAACAGGGGTAACACCACCCCAGAAACTGTTATACAGCACACCGAACTAGAGCCAATAGGGCTCAAAAGTGAGGAAGCACTGAAGAACCTAAGATCATCCTAGACAGGCAAGACTGCCACCACGAAAGAGGTTTGCAAACACTAAGCATAGTAACCACCACACCAGAAGAAAAACCCTTCTTCATTATTGAGGATTCAATTTCCAAGCCATCAAAGCTAGACGAACGTCCTCCTTCCACAGGTAAACCTGTAGAAGATCCAGATGGCAGGAGAGCCGGAATGGCTCCACCACAGATAAATCTAGAAGCTCCGGAAACCAAGCCTGCCGCCAAGGCCAGTACGGAGCAATCAGAATGACTGGACAGCGTGCTCCAGTCTCAGTTTCCTTATCACCCTGTGCAACATGGGAATGGGAGGAAAGATGTAAGCCAGAGGAAGTAACCAAGGAATGGACATGGCATCCACCGCTAGAGCTAGAGGATCCCTCCAGCAAGAGCAGAATGTCGGAATCTGCCAGTTGTGTCTTGTCTCCATCAGGTCGATGCATGGAAGACCCCACCTCTGAACAATGACGGCGAACACCTCTGGGTGCAGTTCCCACTCTCCGCAGTCCACAGTATGTCGACTGAGGGAGTCTGCCAGGATGTTGTCTACGCCGGTGAACTGTGGATATGGCAGGAACATTTTCTTCTGCCCAGGACAAAATAGCTTTGACCTCTAATCAAGCCGCTAGACTTCTTGTTCCGCCTTGCTTGTTGATGTAATCTACTGCCGTGGCATTGTCAGACTGGACCCGGACCGGGCAATCCTCCAGCTGGCGAGTCCAGTGGAGAAGGGCATGAAATATCACCCGAACCTCCAACAAGTTGATGGGAAGGAGAGATTCCTCCAGAGACCACCGTCCCCGAGCATTCAGGTGACCCAGAACCGCTCCCCAGCTGGACAGGATGGCATCCATAGTCACTGTGGTCCAGGAGGACACCAGGAAGGGCTTGCCCTTCAGCAGATTGGAGAGGTTGAACCACCATGACAGACTCAGTTCCACATGAAGAGGGAGGGACACTGACATCTTCAGGAGGTCCGGCTGACCCCTGCACACCTGGATCACAAACCTCTGGAGTTCCCGGATGTGAGCCATGGAAAACGGGACTGCTTCTATGGTGGAAATGAACTTCCCCACTAGAAAGGACAGCTTCTTGGCTGGAACTGGATTGTGAGCCAGAACAGCGGAAGCCTTGTGGGCGAGCTGGTAAGCCACCTCGTTCATGAGAAACACCATGCTCTGCTGAGTGTCGAAGAGAAGGCTCAGGAAGACCAGTCTCTGGGATGGGACAAGATCCGACTTGTCCATGTTGAGGATCCACCCATGATGGGCGAGTGCATGAATGCAGTCCTGAAACTGCTGATGAAGGAATTCCGGAGAAGGTGCTTTCAGAAGCAGGTCATCCATGTATGGAGTGACTCTGATGCCGTCCCGATGGACGGACACCAAGGCTCCCAAGCACACAACTGAAGACTTGAGGAGCTGTAGTCAGACTAAAGGGAAGGGCTGAAAACTGAAAGGCCCTTGGTCGCAGGCAAATCGGAGATACTGCCGGCACTCTGGATGAATGACGATGTGCATATAAGTGTCCTGAAGATCTAGAGAAGCAAGGAATTCCCCGGGGGACATGGCAACAATCACCGTCCTTAGGGACTCCTGGTGATGAGTCTTAATCACAAAGGAATTGAGATCCTTCAGGTCCAAAATCGGACGACAGCCGCCGTCCTTCTTGGAAACCACAAATAGGTTTGAGTAAAAACCCAAACCCCTGTCCTGAACAGGAACTGGGTCCAGAACTTCCTTGTCCAGAAGGGCCTGGTGTTTATCTATGTCCTGAGGCATATGAGAAGGGAAAAACCAAAAGGGAGGAAGAGAGACGAAAGGGATTCTGTACCCTTCCGCCACCACCTGCAAAACCCACGGGTCCACCACTGAGTCCTCCCAGACGCTGTGGTTGTGATGCAGGCAGCCACCCACAACTGAGTGGGGACCTGGGTTCGGTGAGTCATGCAGAAGGAGGCTTGGAAGCCTTGGACTTCCATTGTTGTTTGGGCTTGGAGGAGGAATGCAGAGCTGAGGGAACAGTCTGGTTCACCAGACGTGTCTCAGTCTTCTTCCTAGAGACTCTAGGCAGAAGGGTACTCTTGCCCCCTGTGGCCTCACCAATCAGATCCTTAAGGTCTGTCCCAGACAGAGAAGTGCCCTGAAAGGTCAACAAGAGCAAGGATTTCTTGGAAGCAGTGTCAGCAGACCAGATCTTGAGCTACAGCGCTCATCTTGCAACCACAGACATGGTGGAAACCCTTGCCACCAAACGGATGGATCAAACAAGGCAGCAGATACGTAGTGCTGGGCCTCAGAAATGTTGGCAAGTAGCCGCAACATAGCAGTAGGAGCACCCTGACGGACAGCAAGAGTGAGCTGTTCAGTCCAGATCGCGATGGCCCTATTCACCTTGGCCGCAGCAAATGCTGGACGTAGGGAAGTACCAGCGGTGGCAAAAATGGACTTGAGGGAGGCCTCAAGTTTCTTGTTAGTCCAGTCTTTAAGAGCGGACGCATCAGCAACTGGCAAGGCAGCGGACTTAGAAAGCCTAGAGAAAGGTGCATCCACCTTGGGGGGATGAACCCACTGAGCAAGCACCTCATCAGAAAAGGGGTAAAGCTTGGCAAATTTCTTGGAAACAGAAGGTTTTCTGTCTGGAGACTTCCACTCATCATACACTAGATGGTCAAGAGTGGGGTTAGGGAGGAAACAAGTATTGGGCCTCTTAGGCTCCTGAAATACATCAGAGGGATCCGAAGAAACCTCTTGCCAAGTGAATGTTTAGGGTGTTTAAAATGGCCCTGATCAGGCCCTCAGCTGAGGGATCAGGATTAGACTCAGAGGGGTCCCCAAAGAACTGAGGGGAGCACACAGCATAACATTCCTCATCATCAGAATCCACCAACAGTTCCTCCTCAGAGGAATCTGATATGTCAGGTACTCCCCTGAGGTTTCGGCAGGGAAGATCTGATAGTGCCCCTCTGGCACTCAAAGGGTTAATAATCAGTTTATCCGTCTGTTTAACGACTCCTCACAGGAGAGGGTCCTATCCATTAGAATAGGTTCTGAAGGACACAATAAGAAAACAGACTTTCATCTTATTGGCGGAGGGGTATAGACGCCTGGGAGTGGGAGGAGTTTCATCTAGTGTGCCCTGCCTCCTGTAAGGAAGAGCTCCTATTCCCCATGGTCCCAGCATCCCTCAAAGACACTACAGAAAGGTTGATTGAACTTTAAATATCAAGTATGAAAATCTAGCATATGATACAATTATTCATATGTTACATTGCTAAAATGTAATCATAAATTTACTTTTTAACGCATGATTAAATTGTCACACAGAAGAGATAAACTAAGATGCGATACAAACGAGATTTTTCAAGTGGAATAAATCTTCATACAGGGGGGCTCCACAGAACAACATAGGGACTGGGAAGAGATACTGCTGGTGAAGTTAACCTTCTCTTTATCCCACGTCTTAGTGCATAAGCCCCTCTTTTCACATAGCGTTAATTTAACCATTTGAGTTCCAGAGGAGTATGCAACGCATTGCAAAGCAATGAGTTGCGTACCCCTCTGGCACTCAAAGGGTTAATGGTCAAAAGAGCAGAGATAAAGCCAGTTTAGTGATTGTGATCAGTTATCACTGTTCTAATATTCAAAGGTTCTTATCTCAGCCCATTTAAAGTTAATCCCAGACAATTAACGTGAACCCTAGAAAAGGCAGCAATGTCTGTCCCCTCAGAGCATAAGCAAGACTAGATTTTAGGCAAAACAAAAAAAGCAGAATTTACAGATGCTAGCATGAAGTACAGGGAATCAAAGGGCCATATGTTCAAAGGGATAACGACAAAAAAAAATGTTGTATGAACAACAAAAGTAATTGTATGCATGAACGACATTTTCTATAGAGTATACAACAAACTAGCAATGTCCGTTGTGTACGACAACTTCAGAATTGCCCGTCAAAGGGGCAGGGAAAAGGCGTGGCTCAGCTATTCTCCAGTGACGTATAGAGGAAAAAAAATATCGTCGTAACAAACGACAAAAAATGTCTTACAATAGGCAAAATTTGTAAGTTAAGATAAAAGTGGAGGGAATGTGAAGTTCTGAATGTGAGAATTTTTGTCTTTTGCTAAGAAATTTTTGTTACTCAAGACTTTTTTGTCGTTACATACAACAATTTCAGTCAGGACAAACAACATATTTCCAATCACAACCGACACTCTATGAAAATACTAATGATCCCAATGACACTGTACTTTGAAAAGTCATTACAAACGCTATTTCGCTACTTCTTTGAACACATGGCCCAAAGTGTATGTCATGCCAGTTCATTTTTAAATGTCAATTTGCCTTTAATAGAACAAAGCAGGAGGAGGCCTTCTGTTCATGCTAACTGGCTGTTAAAGGACAGACCGAAAGAGACTTTCCCTATGGGATTATCTAATAAAAGAAACGTACTTTCCCCTTGAGATCAGCAACTTACAAGCATGAGTTTGCACATCTGAAACTATGGTAAAGAACCTGAAGGCTAATGAGTAGGAGCTTGTGGATAGAACTTCTAGTGCCCTCTAGGGGAAACAGATGAGTGGTACAACAGAGCAACTTATTTACATTTTACCAACCCTTTGAGCGTGAGTGTGTTATCCAACAAATTGCAAAGCAATGTATTGTATACGTCTCAAAGGGGGGGTTGGTTATGCACTAAGGGGTGATAATGTGGAGATGGCTTCTCCAGTGATATCACTTCTCCAATTCCTACGTTATTCTATGGAGACTATGCACAAAGATTTCTCAAGTGGGAGTCATCTCCACTTTATCACACCTTAGTGCATCTCCCCTAAAGTGTTGTACCAGGTCATACAGAAAAAAATATAGACTGCACGTTTTATCCTGCAGAGTAAAACAAGGGTACTCAAACTCCTGAGAGAGAATAAAAAGTTACTGCAGTTCAAACATGCATCTTTGGTTTTGGGTGCAGTAGTTCAACACAAACATACAGAATGTGAGAGGCTCCTGGGAATGAACAACAGCCCAATGGCCCGTTCTATGGCTAGTCACCACCCAAAAGCATCACGTTTTAGCTCTCTAGTGCCATTACAGAGGAGAAATTTACACATCCATATTACACTAATCCCGCCCAAAAGGGAGGTCCAGTTCCAAAATGACGGGCAAGTCCCCTCTGCACAGGAACACCAGCTAACCCCCTACGTACCTTTCGGCCTTGTTGGGCCTTGTCAGGAGGGTGCAGCTGCATTTACTAGGCACTGAGAGGAAGGGGTCCACTTCTGGATTACACTTTACTCTTAGGGAGACCCCCCCTAAGAGTATTCAAAACAAAGATACAGAATGTGAGAGGCCCCTGGGAATGAACAACAGCACAATGGCCTGTTCTACTGCTAGTCACCACCCAGAAGAATCGCGTTTTAGCTCTCTAGTGCCATTACAGAGGAGAAATTTCCACGTACATATTAGACTAATCCCACCCGAAAAGGCAGTCCAGTTCCAAAATGACAGGCAAGTCCCCCCTGCACGGGAACACCAGCTAACCCCTGACATATGTTTCGGCCTAATTGGGCCTCGTAAGAAGGGTGCAGCTAGATTCCCTAGGCACTGACAGCAAGGGGTCCGTGCAGAGGGGACTTGCCCATCATTTTGGTACTGGACCACCCTTATGGGCAGGATTAGTCTAATATGTATGTGGAGATTTCTCCTATGTAATGGCACTAGAGAGCTAAAACGTGATGCTTCTGAGCAATGACTAGCCGGAGAACAGGCAGCTTTGCTTTTGTTCGTGCACAGAGCCTCTCACATCTTTTGTCTTGTCTCAGTACTTCAGCCTTAAATTTTTATGTTGATGCTGTTGCTTCAGCCTCCTAGAGTGTTATAAACCCCACAATATGTATGTTTTCCATGTTAAGAAAAACCTTCCCTTTAAGTCTCTTACATTAAATGTACTCAGATCTGTCCAGCCACTAACAGGCTATGTCTTTCGGATTTCTATGCTGGAGCACAGGTTAGTGACTGTCATTTTAATGGAGTCACCTATGCTCAAACAGAAAAATCCTAAAGACACGGGGCCATACGCATAGAAAAACGTGAAGCAATTCTGGGCCAAAAACTGGTGCATTGTAAGTATAATGTAACCCTTTGAGTGCCAGTGGGGTGTCCTACGCCAATGGATAAACGTTCTCTAGTTCAAATGAAAAGTCTAAATCTCTTCGATGTTAGAAGATTTATAGAGCGTGGGTCCCATTTTATTTTCCAACCTTACAGGGAATTTCAAAACCTTTTAAAATGCATTTTGTTCCCCTCAGATGTTCTAACCTTTTTCTATTTATATATGCAAACGCAGCAATAGGCTTCAACAGATAGCAATCAAAGGGTTATATTTCCAAGATCTAGTCTCACACGTAATATTTACCAGTCACCAATCTAGGGATCTAATGCTTCCGATGGATGGCCTATCAACTATAGGTGATGCAACACCTCCTAATAACCATCCCTCACTTACCTTACTATGACCAGCAAACCCGGATGGCCCCCTAATAATTTTGCCCTTGTGTCTTTGCTCAAGAGAGTACATAGTAAGTCCTGGATGTCATGTCCATGGAGGCAGAAATTAAAGTCGCTACCAATTTGTACATGCTGTAACAGGCAGGGTGGATGCCCTTACTTAAAGAGGAACGTTCATCCTGTTTCAAGTTTGCATATTTGAAAACTGCATTAAAACTTCCTATATGTCATATTGGCCAAAAGGCCAGCAAATGCACAGTTCAGGAGACATTCACACTTACTTCACATGCTAACTGAAGCACCCATGTGGCATCAGTGACATTGTCATATGCTAATTAAGCGAACCAATGACATTTCATAAGCTAATGAAGCCTTTTCAATGACGTCATTGAAACAGTCATTAGGATATGACATGTTATATACTAATGAAGCTCTGTGCAGTACAAGGAAATGTTCACTTTCACTTGCCCAGAAACAAAAAGTGCGACTATCTCCTAAACTAGACATCTGCTGGACTTTTGGCTAACATAACATATAGGCATTTTTTAATGCACTTTTCAAATATGCCAACTTGAAATAGGGTGAAATTTCCTCTTTAACCCACTGGTCCTTAAAGGGTTTTTAAGATCATCATGGGCAGTAAAACACAGTATGCATCATGTGGTCCTACTAGCAACTGTCATGCCTGCCTCCAAGCACATGACATCCAGGACTTCCTGAAGATATTCTCTGTTGAAGAAAGGCACAAGGAGCCATTAGGAATTTCTGGCCATAGTAAGAAGAGGGGGTGGTTCTTACTGGAAAGGTGGTATTTCCCCTTTAACACTTTGAATGTCAGAGAGAAAGAACCTGAAGGCTAATTAGCTTAGTTTGTGGATATAACTTATAGTGCCCTCTAGAGGAAGCAGATGGAGTGGAACAACCATACATTTTATTAAGCCTCTGAATGCCAGAGAAGTATCCAGCGCATTGCGTTTGATACCTCTCTGGCACTCAAAGGCTTAAAAAACAAAAAAACACAGGCCCATATGTATAAAAGTAAAGGGAAGCAACTAACCACCATAGAGCACACACAAAAAAATGTGAATCTGTATTTGGATCTCTATGGTGTAGCCGGCTGCTCCAGAATTACTCCACCTTTAGGTTATTCAGTACAACAGCATGTTGAAGACCGCTACTCAGTTTAAAAGCATCAATCAAGACAGACCCACTTGTCTCGTGTCTTTTTTTTTTACCAAGATGTCTTGTTTTTATTCAATTTATTCTCCAGGGACATTAAAAAGAAAAAAAGAAAGTTTAAAATAAATAAATGAAAATCATACAAAAAGATACAAGTCAAACTGGACGAGGTATTCCATCTTGTTTTAATTTATAACTGTTTGAAATCCAGTGACACTGACAAACATACATACAGCTACCATTGCCAGCACGCACCTCCCTGTGCAGTGAGGGAGAGAGTACTGGGCTTATTTTGACCTGTTTTTGTAAAATACAGTACTAATGAGTGGATTGCTAACTGCATGCATCCACAGCTGACACTACAGTGATTTCATACTGTAACGCAAACAGTACTGCCGTAAAAAAAAAATATATATATTTATATATAATCAAAAGTCAATCCGTTTAACCTATCCTGAGAGGCCTAGTGATTTGGCCACATAATTAATGCTCTTAGAAGATGCTACAGGTGGGTACTTCCCTAGAACTCCTTATTTATATAAATATGGAAGAATTTCTTTTGTACAGTTCACTACATTTCTGGCTACCCGTTAGCGACCTACGGAAAAGGGAAATGGGGAGTGTTGGAAGGAGCGGCACATGGTATCTGGGTGTTGGAATAGGCGTTCCAGTGGCACGCTATGGAATGAAACGTGAGGGTTTTAAAAGGAATGTTTTTGAGGTTCTAAGCTCAGTCTTCGTCGCTACCGCTTCCAGAGCGGTCCTGAAAGGCAAAAGATACAAACAAATTAAAATACAAAATTAAAAAAAAAAAAAAAAAAAAATAGAGTCATTTGTATTTACCAATGTCAAAGCTAAACCACTAGTAACAGTGTCACTAGGAGGGATATGCACCAAAATTTGATATAGAGGTGATACAACAGGGAGAACTTCTCCAGTGTAATAAACACTCCAATTTCTATTATTCTATGGAGCGTATACACTAGCATCTCTCCAACGTGAGGGATCTTGGTGCAAAGGCTCGATAGAATCAGAAAGGCTGGAAATATAACAGGGAAGAACTTATCTTCTCTTTATCACACCTTTAGTGCATTCCCCTTTGATGCAGGCATTATTATCGCATTCAATGTGAGAGCAGAACCTCAAGCTAATCTCCACACAATGTGATAGAAACAGCTCCACCTCAGTTTGAGTTGTATCCTCCTATCAGTAAAGTTCCGTTGTTTTACACAGCATGAAAAAAACCCATACATTTTATCTATATCAGGGCTCATAATTTCCACTCACCACTGGCCAATGCAGAGTTAAAATTTAGCCCTGGCGAATAGAAATTCAGCCCTGGTGGGTATGTTATGTATTGCAGTGGCGAGTAACTTTTCATGTCTGGCTAGTAGCAAAGGACTTCCAATTTTAAGCCCTGATCTATATTATATATCTATATTTCTATATATAGCTATATTTTTATTTTGCAACAATATTATTGCAGATTTAACATTTGGAATGTCACCAAAACATCTAACTCTCCAGGTTTCAAGGGATTTAACAATTAAAAGTTTTCTATTACAAATTTTGGTTTTGCTTGTCCACCATGCAGAGTATGGACCATTTTCAGCATAAACATAGCATTTGATGGCAGATAACAACCATTCGGCCCATCTAGTCTGCCCATTTTCCTACTGTATAACCCTCAAACCTTTTTTGGTCCTTGGTCTTTTCTTATGTTAAGGACAGCCTTATGCCTATCCCATGCATGCTTAAATTCTGTCACTGTATTAACTTCTACCACTACTGCTGGTAGGCTATTCCACTTATCTACTACCCTTTCAGTGAAGTAAAACTTTCTTACATTACATCTAAACCTGTGTCCCTCTAGTTTTAGACTATGGCCTCTTGTCCTAACATTTTTACTCCTTTGAAATGTACTTCCCTCCTGCACTTTGTTGAGTCCCTTCATGTATTTGAATGTTTCTATCATATCCCCTCTCTCGCTTCTCTCCTCCAATCTATACATGTTCAGATCCTTTAGAGTATCCAGATATGTCTTTTCCTGTAAACCAGTCACCATTTTAGTGGCCCTTCTCCGAATTCTCTCTAGAGTATCTATAGCCTTCTGGAAATTGGGTCTCCAGTATTGTACACCATAAACACTAAATACAATAGATTCTGCTTTTCTAACACAGTTTTCTGGGGTGTTTAAACTCACCTCCTCCTGATCCTCTTCACTATCGTCATCGCTGACCACAGGCTTGGCTCTGCACCCTCGGCTTGTCCGCCTGCGGCCCTTCATGCGATCTTGACTTTTCTCTTTGCGGCCCAGTTTAATCTTCACCTTGACAGAACGAGCTATCAAACAGAATAAAACAGGTAGACTTGAGACATCAATTCCCATATACCAGGGTTTACCAACTCAGTTTCTTAACCCTTTGAGTTGAAGGAGGGTATCAAATGCATTCAGCTAGATAACTCTCTGGTACCAAGAGCTAACAACAAAGTATGTATTTTGGGATTCTTATGCTTCAGCAGAACTTAATATATTAAAGGCACAGTAAATATTTTTATGAACTATATGTATGTTAAATGGCATTTCCTAGTGCGTAAAATGAAGTTACTTCCATTGCCGGGTGATTTAACACATTTCAGCTCAAACTATTTGTATTCAGCAATTTTCCTTTCTAGTCACCAGATGGTGCTGTTTCAATTACTTCAATCCAACAGACTGCATTATAAGAATATACATTTGCAATCTGGACACCAGTTGGCACTTTTGCAAAAAAGGTTTGATTTACAGAAACTCCTTAAAAACTACTAAAGGGATGTTTACAGCATTGTGGAGCAATGTGTTGCATAACTCTCTATTATAGAAAGGATTTAAAGCAAGACTGAGATGTAATAATGTGGATTAAAAAAAAAAACAAAAAAAAAAAACTAGAAATGGGAGGGAACACCCTAGTTTTACTTTACGGATAAAGTATGTATAGCACGGAATATAATATGTCAAGTGCCTGCTTTAATTTGTGAAAGTATTTTACCAAGAAGAATACATTGAGATTGTCTCTCGTCTTCAAGTATGTACTGGACTCAGTTTATCTACCTCAGAGGGGTGAAAGGCTGATCTGACCTCGCCGGGACTACAACCTGTGACCTTGTGGATTTAACAGATTGTACAGCTGGTGCATTAACAAACAGGGACATCTCACCGGCTATTGTGAGTAACAAGTTTGGTGGTGCTGGAAGACCACTGCACATCACACAGCACTGCGTGCTGCGTTTGCTGTAGTAGCACCAGAGATTCTGCAACTTGACAAAGCCATTGACAGGTTCACCTGGCCTCAAGCAGGCACTCATAAAAATACACTACTGGAAACTTAAGGAAAGTGTTACGGGGCACGTTTAGTTTTACAGGTTTTCAAACATTATAAAATAGGATTTTAGTCTTACCTGTTAAATCCTTTTCACTTAGTCCATACAGGTCACTGGTCCCATGGGATGTGTAGTCCCCTTTAATAGGCAGGAACAATTATGCAAATAATTTGCAAGGGGCGGAGCCTCCCCTCTTACTTAAGCCACCTTCTGGCCAGAGCCACCCATATTGATTTGAGACCCTAAACTGACCTCAGGTAAGCAAAAAGAAAGACTCCTGTGAGCATGCCCGAACGGTCTCCCACTGAATGCCACAGGAGAGCCAAGACTGGTCCCTTGACAGGGTGGGAGACCAGTGACCTGTATGGACTAAGTGAAAAGGATTTAACAGGTAAGACTAAAATCCTATTTTCACTGTCGTCCAATACAGGTCACTGGTACCATGGGATGTACAAACATTGAGCTGATCCAGAGGCGGGAAGTAAGGCAAGGACCAGGCGCAAGGCCCAAGTCACTAGAACTGTTAACCAGTTGATAACATAGCCCAAACAGTAAGTGTCAACGGACACCAATCAAGGGAACAATCCCTGAACTTAACACAGCACACGGAACACGAGCCAACCGGGCTCAACAGTAAGGAAGCACTAAGGATCACAGAGCGGAAGACCTACACAGGCAAGACTGCCTCCAGGACCTTCCTTCCAAAGCTGGCATCAGCCGATGCCAGTACATCAACTCGGTAGTGCTTAGAAAAAGTGTGCACAGAGGACCAAGTGGCCGCTCTGCACAGTTGATCAGCAGAAGCTTGATTCTTGTAGGCCCAGGAGGCCCCAATAGATCTGGTGGAATGGGCAGTCACCCTGAAGGGAACATGCTTATTCCTCAACTTATAGGCTACACGGATGGTAGCCTTAATCCAAGAGGCAATGGTAACTTTGGAAGCCGGTCTTCCTGCCCTAGGCCCCTCAGGAATGACGAATAGAGCGTCAGACTTCCTGATAGATTCGGTGCGATGAACAGAAAACTTGAGGCAACGCACCACATCCAACAAATGGAGATCTCTTTCCTTGTCAGATGAAGGATTAGGGCAGAAAGAGGGAACCACAATCTCCTGATTGATGTGAAACTCAGACACAACCTTGGGTAAGAATTCCTTGGTAGTGCGAAGCACAGCCTTATCCTTGTGGAACACCAGGTAAGGAGGTTTACAAGACAATGCCTGTAACTCTGCCACCCGGCGTACTGACACAATAGCCAAAAGGAAGGCCATCTTCCAAGTCACAAGACGTAATGGAATGGAAGCCAAGGATTCAAACGGTGGTCGCTGAAGAACTCCCAGCACCAAATTGAGATCCCACTGGGGAGCAGGACTCTTGAAGGCAGGTCGAACATGAGTCACACCTTGGAAGAAGACTTTCACATCAGGAAGGATGGCAATCCGTTCCTGGAAAAACACAGACAAGGCAGAGGTCTGAACTTTGAGGGAACTCAGACTGAGCCCCTTGTCCACACCGTCCTGCAAGAAGGCCAGGACAGTGGGAAGATGGAAGTCAAGAGACAACTGCTTGACAGAGCACCATGTCACGAAAGTTGACCAAATGCGATGATAGATCTTGGAAGACACAGGCTTACGAGCACTGAGCATCGTCGACACCACAGAAGGAGAAAAGCCTTTCTTAGCTAGAATCGAGGATTCAACCGCCATGCCATCAAACGGAGAGAGTGAACATCCTCTTTCCACAGATACCCCTGAAGAAGCAGGTCCGGACGGGCTGGAAGTGGGATTGGATCCTTCACTGACATGGCCATCAATTCCGGAAACCAGGACTGGCGAGGCCAGTTTGGAGCAATCAGGATGACAGGACAACGTTCTCGCTTCAACTTCTGAATAACTCTGATCAATAGAGGAAGAGGGGGGAAGATGTAAGCCAGGGAGAAGTCCCAAGGGATCGACAAGGCATCCACCGCTAGAGCAAGGGAGTCCCTCAGACGGGAGCAAAACACCGGAACCTTCCTGTTGTGTCTGGTAGCCATCAGATCCACCACTGGCATCCCCCACCGTTGAGTGAGCATGTGAAACACCTCTGGGTGAAGAGCCCATTCTCCGCTGTCGACGGTGTGACGACTGAGGAAGTCTGCCATGACGTTGTCCACGCCTGGAATATGAACTGCAGAGATGACAGGCACGTGATCTTCTGCCCAAGACAAAATATCCTTGACTTCCCACCAGGCGGAACCGCTTCTTGTGCCGCCTTGTCTGTTGATGTAAGCCACCGCCGTGGCGTTGTCGGACTCTACTCTGACTGGAAGACCGGTCAATTGAGACTCCCAGTGCCTCAGGGCCAGCCGGACAGCTCGAAGTTCCAGAACATTGATGGAGAGCATGGATTCCTCCAGACCCCATTTCCCCTGAGCACTGAAGCGACCCCAGACTGCACCCCAGCCCCGAAGGCTGGCATCCGTTGTGACTGTGGTCCAATGAGGAACTAGAAAGGATTTCCCTTTCAAGAGATGAGAGAGATCTAACCACCAGTGCAGACTCGACTCGACATGAGGAGGAAGAGAAACAGACAGATGTTGATGATCTGGATGATTCCTGCACGTCTGGATCACAAATCTCTGAAGATCCCTGGAGTGGGCCATGGCAAATGGTACTGCTTCGATCGTGGAAATGAACTTCCCCACTAAGGACGACAACTTCGGAACTGGAATTTCGTCCATGTCCAGAATCCCAGCCACTCTGACGGCTATCTGGTGAGCCACGTCCTCTGGAAGAAACACCATGCATTGGCGAGTGTCGAACAGGAGACCCAGGAACAGAAGCCTCTGAGAAGGAATCAAGTCCGACTTGTCCAGATTCAGGATCCATCCGTGACGGTTCAGGGTGTGCATGCACCTCTGCAACTGCTGGTGGAGAAGCTCCGCTGAGGAGGCCTTCAGTAGGAGATCGTCCATGTAGGGAGTCACTCTGATCCCATCCTGATGGAGCACCGCTATCAAGGAGCCCAGCACCCGCTGGAAGACTTGAGGAGCTGTAGTCAGTCCAAAGGGGAGCGCTGTAAATTGAAAGTGTCCCCTGTGGCAGGCAATCCTGAGATACTTCCTGCTCTCTGGATGAATAGGGATGTGAAGATAAGCATCCTGAAGGTCCAGGGAGGCAAGAAACTCCCCTGGAGACATTGCTGCAATCACAGAGCGCAGGGACTCCTGGCGGAAGTGGGAAGTCACCACATAGGCATTGAGATCTTTGAGATCCAAGATGGGACGGGCTCCTCCGTCCTTTTTGGCTACCACAAACAGGTTGGAATAAAATCCTGAACCTGTGTCCCCCTGCGGAACCGCCTCCAGGACCTCTTTGTCCAAGAGATCCTGAATAGCGTCGTCGAACAGACGCCTTTTTGAGGGTTCCTGAGAAGGACGAGTAAAATGGAACCGAAAAGGAGGAAGGGAAGAGAAAGGGATCCTGTATCCCTCTGACACCACCTGAAGAACCCATGGGTCCGCCACTGACTCCTCCCAAGTCCGGCGAAAGATGCGGAGACGACCGCCTACAGCCGGATGCGGACCCGGGTTCGGCGAGTCATGCCGAAGCAGTCTTGGAGGTCTTGGCCTTGGAGGCAACTTTGGGCCTCCAGGACTGTTTGGGCTTGGAGGAGGAGCGCGTAGTGGGAGGACCCGTTTGGGCCGAGGAGCGTGTCTCAGTCTGAAAGGAACGAAAGGACCGATTGCGTTTGGCTGGAAACTTTTTCTTAAAGACTGAGGGTAGAAGAGTACTTTTACCGCCAGTAGCCTCACTGATCATTTCTTTGAGCTCAGAGCCAAAGAGCAAATTCCCCTGAAAGGGCAAGGAAAGCAAGGCTTTCTTAGAGGCTGTATCAGCAGACCAAATTTTCAGCCAAAGAGCGCGTCTAGCCACCACAGAAGAAGTGGAGGCCCTCGCCATCATGCGCACAGCATCAAAAGCAGCATCAGCAACATAGTTCTGAGCTTCAGTGATATTAGCAAGAAGCTGCAACTGTTCAGATACAGGCGCATCCTGGCGAACCGCTTCAGTCAGTCGTTCAGTCCAGGCTGCAATAGCCCTATTAACCCATGCCACAGCAAAGGTGGGGCGCATGGCAGTGCCAATAGAGGCAAAAATAGATTTAAGAGAGAGCTCTAATTTCTTATCCGTCCAGTCCTGCAAGGCAGAGGCATCTGAGACAGCCAAAGCAGTAGATTTGGATAGTCTAGACACAGGAGCATCCACCTTGGGAGGATGAACCCATTTTGCCAGCTCCGCTTCGGGAAAAGGGTAAAGTTTGGCAAACTTTTTGGAGACAGAGGAAGATCTATCAGGATTCTTCCATGCCTCAGAAACCAGACGGGCAAGAGTAGGGTTAGTTGGAAAACAAACAACAGGTTTAGATGGCTTTTTCTGAAAAACATCAGTAGGATCATAAGTGGATTCCTGAGTCAGAGGAAGGTTGAGCGTATTCAGAACCGCTCTGATCAGACCCTCAGCCGAAACTTCAGGGTCACACTCATAGGGGTCCCCAATGGACCTGTTAGATTCAATAACAGTACGTTCCTCAGCATCAGAATCCTGCAAAAGTTCTTCTTCAGAAGAATCAGTGATATCAGGAGCTCCCTGTGGCTTAGGCAGGGAGGTCCTGATAGTAGAGGGGGTCTGCCAGACCTGGAGAGCCCCCTGTACCTGAGAGGGAAAGAGTTGAAGCGTGGATCTGAGATCCCTAGTGGCAGCTTTAAACTCCCTCACCCAAGATGGCTCAATAGCGTGGCTGGGAAGCCCAGGGTTGCTATCTTTATCAGTACAATTAGGGCATAGATCCCCCACATGATCGCAATCCAGCCCAATGTGGCAAGAGGAGCAAAACGCCATGGGGGTAGAAGACCCCCCAGCCTCCTTAGTCTTGGGTCTAGCCCCTAGCTCCAGTGAAGTAGACATGCTCACAGCGTCAATATACCCCACAAAAAACACTATCACCCAGAAAAGTGTTAAAGATTAAAGTTTCACCCCAGAAAAGGTCTAAAAACGGACTTATCTGGCCAGCGAAGGGTTAATCTGGTGAGGAGAGAGAAGGCTCGGTCCCTGCGTAGTGTACTCGCCTTGGAAAAGTACCACAAAATGGCGGCCGTCATGACAGCCAATCAGAAACGAGCGCGAGCTAAGCGCTCATGGGAAATGTAGTTTTCCTATGCAAGTACCCCAAACAGTGCCCGAAGCCCCCCTGAACCCCCTACATTAATAAAACACCAACCGGATGATAGAGCAGGAGCCTAGCATTAAAATGAGCCCACTCTGAAGTTGCTGTGACAAGCGGTTTCAGAGATATGTCCCAAACTGTGAATTCCCATAGAGAGTAAAGGAGCTCTGCTGCTGAGCGGGAAAAAGCCGCGCTTAAAGGCGCGGAACACCATTTTTAATAAAGTTTAGTAAAACATTAAAAAGTGCCCAAACAAGCATGAAATACATGAGAAACATAAATAAATGAATACCCAATGCTCCAAAACTCAGAGAATAACACAGAAATTGCATAAATAGAGATAATGCAATAAAAACACCCTATGAGTGCTGGAGTGTATTAAAACTCCCAAATACAAGCCCATCAAAGGGACACTGTGGGGACAAGTGGACCTTCAGCACTCAATGGGTGACTCACCTTTCTCGCAGACTTCTGTCTTCAGGTGACCATGATAGGGAGGGAAAGAACCAGAGGTAATTTCCCCAACAGGGGAGCTGCTTAACACAAGCTGTCCCCTCATCAGGTATAGGTCCACAGAAATCCCTGGAAGCTGCACTAGCCACTTCGGGTGAGGGCATTCACAGCCATGGTCACCCTCCTAATGGTGGTATTCCATATTTGAAGAAAAAAATAATAAAACTCTAAGAAGCATAGCTGTTCTCTGCCTGGTGTGCAAGCACACCAGGAACAAATCAATATGGGTGGCTCTGGCCAGAAGGTGGCTTAAGTAAGAGGGGAGGCTCCGCCCCTTGCAAATTATTTGCATAATTGTTCCTGCCTATTAAAGGGGACTACACATCCCATGGTACCAGTGACCTGTATTGGACGACAGTGAAAAATGCATTTAAATGTGAACTAGCAATAAGTGCCTCAATTTGTTTAGGCCTTTGAGTGCTAAAGGTGTATCCAATGCATTGCAATGGACATATTTGCCACTCAACAGGGTTAATAAAATGACTTACCTAGGTGCAGTCACTTATACAATAATCAGACATAGCTGTACACTTTTTTTTGCATATGATTGCTTCTGTGCTATACTGCCATTCACCTTCAATTTACCACATGATAAAGACCGACTTTAAAGAACCACACTTTTAAAGTTGATGTTACCTCAAATTAAAGTTTACATGTTAGCCTAAGGAGCAGCAGGATGCATAGTGTAGGAGATAGATACTCTTTATGTATGGTGAGCTCTGAGAGTAGCAACATATGAGAATTTATAACAATGCCGCAACATAACATAATTAGCATATGAAACGCCTCAGAAAGACTCACTTTTTTTTCAGAAATAGTAGGAATATCACCTAAACTGCACATCTGCTGATATTTTGGTGAGCAAGATAAATAGGCAGTTGTGAATGAAGTTTTCAGCTACGCAAACTTAAATTCAAGGTTACAAGTTCACAATAAATTATTATTGTCGGAGGTGTGAATTGTAGCTTACTAAAATGTAGATTATAAAAGGCAACTGCAGATACACCGCTAAAACTTAAGATGTAGAACATTGCATGTGAGTTTAAGAGGTCTGGGGATTGAAAGCAGCACATTTAATACCAGTGGTGTAACTAGTCTTTGCAAGGAACCAGTGTAAAACTTTTGTTGGGCCTCCTAGCACACAATTATTTTTCATAACTAGAATCTAATGTGCCCTGGTGCGGATGGGCCCCATTGGATGCCTGGGCACCTTTACAACTACAAACCCTGTAGATACTCCCCTGTTCAATAGCCAGTGTTTAACCCCCATGTGTGCCAGAGGTATCGAATGCAATGCGTTAGATACCTTTCTGGCACTCCGGTGGTTAATAGCTAAAATCTTACATCCCTATGAGAAGGTTATAACCTTGAGGAAACCAACTGCACCAATAAGGAGAAAATGAAAATTCCCATAGATTTATGGACCCGTCACCTTGACTTTAAAGGGATAGTAATGCCAGTTTTTAAGTAATTGCTATATTGTACATTATATATAAAAAGAAATTGAGGTTAGTCTGGTGTCTCAAACCTGTATAGTTTGAGATATACAATATTAGTCTTCCCCCCTCACCTTTCTCAGACATGGGCTGTAAAGCTGTCAGCAAGAGATCCTGGTCTTGGGACCGAACAACAGCTCTTCAGAGCCAAAATAGCTCTATCTAAAAAAAAATACTTCACTGGAACGGTCTACAAAGTGTGCCTGGTTTGCGAGCACACTTTGTAGACCATTCCAATGAAGTATTTTTTAGATATCGCTATTTCGGCTCTGAAGAGCTGCCATCTGGTCGTGCAACCAGAATATCCTGCTGACAGCTTTACAGCTCACGTCTGAAAAAGGGGTGGGAGGGGGAAGATTAACATTGTATATCTCTCAAACTATTTGATTTGAACGGTCACTACACCATTACACATCATAAACCAAGATTTTTGCACTCACACGTCCCATTTGGGCAAAGTGGGCCCGGATGCTGCTCCCCACAATCGTAGCCACGATTCGACAAACGAGAGGACAATAGGAGGGAAGCGCTCAATGCGTCCACCTCAGCGCAATCAGCCAAATCCACAATTTAAAGAAAAAACTCAATATTTATTGAAAAATCATATAAAAGCAACCATGATAATGGGAATAATCAGATGCGCATACATCGCTAGACTCAATCGCCTAACTTGTTTTGTGATTGCAGTGTTATCACTTAATTAAGTGGTAACATTGCAATCATGAAACGTGTTATGCGATTGAGTCTAGCGATATATGCGCATCTGATTATTCCCATTATCATGGTTGCTTTTACATGATTTTTCAATAATTATTGAGCTTTTACTTTAAATTGTGGATTTGGCTGATTACGCTGAGGTGGACGCGTTGAGCGCTTCCCTCCTGGTGACCTATCACTCCAACTATTCAGGTTTGAGAGACCAGACCTCAATTTCTCTTTTTTTTTTTAATAACTACAATATAGCAATTGCTTAAAAATGGACATTACTATCCCTTTAAGTTTGCATACTTGAAAACTTCATTTTAAACTGCCTGTGCGTTATGTTGGCCAAAGGTTCAGCAGACGCACAGTTTAGGAGATATTCACACTTCTGAAAAGTAGAAAAGTCTATCTGTGCAACACAGAGTTATTAAAGTGATAGTAATGTCTAAAAAAAAACCTTTTGCATTTATAAGAGCTTAAAAAGCTGATCTAAATGCAAAAAACCATATCTCTCAAACCGCTACGGTTTAAGAGATACGGGCCTTTATAGTTTGATTTCTCCTACTGACAGCTGTAAAGCTGTCAGCAGGAGATCCGTGTCGGTCGACACTGAGACGCTTGAGAAGTGCCGGGATATCATTACTTACACGGAATCCCTTCATTGGAATGGTATAAAACGTGTTCCTAGTGTTCAAGCACACGTTTTAGACCATTACAATGAAGGGATTCCGTGTAAGTAACGAGATCCCGGCACTTCTCAAGCGCCTCAGTGTCGACCGACTCGGATCTCCTGCTGACAGCTTTACAGCTGTCAGTAGGAGAAATCAAACTTTAAAAGCCCGTATCTCTTAAACCATAGCGGTTTGAGAGATACGTTTTTTTGCATTCAGATCAGCTTTTTAAGCTCTTCTAAATGCAAAAAAGTTTTGTTTGTTTTTTTTAGACATTACTAACACTTTAGCATATGAACCTACAATGAGGGATATCACCATATAGAAATAAAAGTATCTATCTACTCACTAAACTGTGCATCAGCTGGTCTTTTGGATTACATGTTACACAGGCAGTTTTTAACTTTCAAATATGCAAACTTGAATCCAATGTGAGAGACCCATGAGGCTTTTAAAAGGTATAGTAATACTGAATATGTAAGCAAATATATATTGTAGTGTTTATCCCCGAGTAAAACAAGGCTACATCCACTGTTGAAAGAGGTTTTATTCGAAACTCATTAAAGTTCAAACTTATTTTTAGGTGCAATATCAAAGTGGCCTGAAATTGTAGTGGTGCTGTTGCTACACCATCCTATAGAGTTTTATGGTCAACTGACTAGAACTGGCCATAGGATGGTACTGCAACAGTGCCACTGTACAGTTTCAGGCCACTGTGGTACCGCACCTAAAAAAATGCAAGGCTGAGCTTTAACAACTTTTGAATACAACACCTTTCAGTAGTGGAAATACCATTGTTTTACTCAGAGGATAAACCCTACAATATTTTTATACCTATTAAAGTATTACTATCCCTTTGACCCCTCACTGCTAGACATATCCAGTGAACTGAGAAGCATTGCATTAGAGACCTCTAGCATTCAAGGACTTTCTTCTAAAAATCATACCCACTTCATCATCAAATAAGAAAACATGTTTCAGTTACTGAACTTACACTCCGATTCTGAGCCTTCCTCCTCAGCATCCTCCTCCTCTTCACTTTCCTCTCCCTCACTCTCCTCTTCTTTCTCTATCTTCTGCCTTACACTAGTAAAAACCGACTGGAGTACAATGGAGTCCTCATAAATCTGCAAAATAGGAGAAGAGTCATTAGGTTGGGCTTGAAGAAAATAAATAAATAAAATACCATAAAGGGACAATGAACAAGATGTATGTACTCCAAGTCAGTATTTTTCCCCTTTGGTGTAAAAGGTTCTAAAATCTTTCAAAACAAAAAGGTGGAAAGTGGCTAAAAAAGTGTTACGAAGCTGAAACCCATAAACAGATATGGTTATTTCGAGAGTACCATATTATATTACACTATAACCCTAAACAAGTTACCAAGTCCCTGATGAAGTATTTTTAAATACGAAACGCGTTGGGCATATGTAATATTACAAAGGGTTAAAATGTTACTGCAGAGGAGTTCGCTCAGAGCATGCTCCGTTGTGTAGAAAACACAACTCCTTCACTGGCTTATGGCTCAGGAAGAGCTGTGTGTGCGCAGAATAGATCACTCTGTGGTGGCTAGCAAGGTATTGGGGATGAGTTAGCACTGGCATCTGGTGAGGCTGCTATTTAAATGGTGTAGTGACCTTTCAATACATGACATGAGAATCTCGCACGGTCATGCTGTGCGAGATGCTAATGTCAACATTTTTATCCTGGCACCACGGTAACTGGGTCATTAGGTTGTACGCAAAAGAGCGTGCAACCTTTTAAAAGGATAAAAAAAAACAAAAAAACACAGCGAATGACCACACCGTTTATTACCTGGATATGTACACGTGACCTGTGGGACAGAGTATCCATCAGGCACCAGGTGAGCCAATGGCTGACCAATGTTGGATCTCAACCAAATCTCTATAAAGAAAGCCAGATGTTTAAGCAGCTCAACTGAATCATGCACCCAGGAGGAACAGTGAAAGAGAAAAACGGCATTCACAAACATGGTTCCAAGAGTGGCCCCTCCTTATCCTTAGGGTCAGTAGGTTGGCTCCACCGGTTTGTAGATAGCAACACTTAACAGAGGGCCAGGGATGAAAGACCCCGGACTCTTGACCGCCCAAATCTCAGTTGGCTTCCACGGAGAATCACTACCAAGATTCCCTGATTGAAGCCCGCGCCAAGACTCCAAATGTCATTAGGGACCCAGATGCTGGTAGCCTTCCATATCCCACAAAAGTCAACAAGAACACACAGGAACACAGAACTAGTGTGTCCTACACATAGAAATCCATCCCACAACACAGACATGAAAGAAAGAATAAAACAGATAGGCTCCACGACTGTTGGCAGCAACGATTATACATGCAGCAGCAGATGCATAAAGTGTCCTCAGTGCAAAATCTCCTTTAAGGGATTATAGGAGCGAAATAAACTACCAGCAAAAGCTTAATGTAAGCAGTAGATGGCCGGAAGAGTCAGAATCTGTAGTTGGGCAATAAGAACAGTGAATTTCACAATTTACTCACCATAAGCCTGGATTCAGTGCAGTGATTTTCCTCCACCAGGTAATGTCCTGGTCCCACTAGCTTCCATGGCCCTTGTTTCTTGTTCAACTATATTTAACCCTTTAATCAGAGGAATGCCCACATCCCTATGGCACCCAAAATTCAGTGTTTCACTCTGCACCCCAACAAAGCCCTGTGCTTATTGAAAATCAACACCAGCAACTGTATCCAGTACTCAAAGGGTTTTACACCCTACTTTATGGACTCCAGCACTGAGGTGTGTGTAGGTGTGTAGGTGTATGTGTGTAGGTGTATGTGTGTAGGTGTATGTGTGTAGGTGTATGTGTGTAGGTGTATGTGTGTAGGTGTATGTGTGTAGGTGTGTGTAGGAACCAGAGCGGATCACAGCTTCATGACTCTCACTGGACACCAGACTCAGGCTGGGGATGTGAAAGATGAGGTGAAAGAAGATAGCGCAGTGCTCAGGCTGAAGAGCAAGTCACTCATAAGGTAGCTGCTGTGCTGAAGTCCCAGGCCTCATTCTCCTCAGTTGCCAGGGACTCCTCTGTGGCTCCCAAGAAACTTGGCGCTATGTTGCCCCCCCCCTGAGTTACTGGCAGGCATAGCAATCCAAACCTCACTGGTTGGTTTCCAGGCCTCTTTCATATATCTTTTCACTGTCCTGTGGTGACAGATGTGACTGCTACCACATGCGGAGACAGACTGATTCCTACCCAGAGGAAGTACTTATTGAAAGCCTTGTAAGTGACCGATACACACACTGTGGGGATGTATTTCCTTTCTAGGGTATTGCTAATAAAATCAGGGCATGGCCAACTGTTTCTGAGATAACTGGATGGAATTCTTGGAAACCGTGCTACAACATAGCACTAACCAGACCCACATTTTCAGCTACAAAAACGTTGCCTTGAGTCCTTGACTTCTGTTTGCTTCCCCTCAATCATGCTACACACTTAAGCGCTCAGTGAAGCAAGCGACAGAACTGTTAAACCCCCTGAAACAGTTCTGTTGTCCATGTTCTAACACCTTTCTCCTGCACTACACTTCCTAATGGAACATAGGGGAGGTGCGTCTTCCGGCCAGTCCACATGGGTGCCAGCCAATATTACTGTCTGGAACCCACACTGATCATTCACTGGAGGCTGAGATGAAGACTGCAACCTCCAACTCAGTTCATGTGTAAAGTCTGCAGACTTTAGTGTGATCACAAAAGGAAATAGTTTGGGATGTGAAAGGCACTATAATCCAGCACATTACCTTTAAAGGGATAGTAATGTTTCATAATAAAAGCAGCTCTAATTAATCATAGTATTTGGGCCTTGGAGAGTGTTATTTCAATTCTGTTAGAGTTGTAGTTCAAGAGTAATTGAATGATAAAATATCCCCCTCCCGCCCCTTTTACTGATGTAACACTGCTCACCTCAGAACAGCAGGAATTGCCCAGGTAGACTGCAGAGAGGGACAATCTTCAATTAAGATAAGGGAAAAACCTGAAAAACTTGTCAAGGGGGCAGGGCTTTCATTGTTCTCATAGGAATAAGATTGTCCCCTGCTGTTATCTGTCTGGTCTATGGACTGGATTCCACATCTGAGAAGAGATGGCTTACACTAGGTAAAAGGGACGGGAGGGGAAACTTTGCTTGTGAATATCTCTCAAACCATAAAGGTTTGAGAGATAAGACTTATATCGTTCATGTTTTTAATGCCTACAAAATAAAATAAAGATAAAACAAAGTATTACTATCCCTTTAAAGGTGGGCGACAGATGCAACGCAGCATCACTGTACTGATGTCTCCCTTGTGAAAGTGGGCAATGACACGGCTACTTTCTAAAATCACGTTTAACTTATTTTTTTACAATCACCACCTATAAGTGGTGTATGTAAGGGTATCAAACATTTATAGGTACTAATAATGTTTTTGTAAATATCTTTAAAGAGATAGCAATACTTCATTATTACTATCCCCCATATTGTAGCCCTTAAAATTCTGAATTCAACGATACCAGTGGCATCTCTCAAACCTTTATGGTTTGAGAGATATCCGCTTTCAAAGTTCCCTCTCACCCCAATGTCAGCATTCTAGCGGAATGCAGGGGAATCCGGTCCAGGGACAGGCGGTGGCTCTGAAGTAGTGCTGAGATCTCATTATAGAAACCCTTCACTAAAATGGTCTTCTATGTTTGCTTGAAAACAAACGCAATCTCAGGACTCCTGCAGAGCCGCCGCTTGCTCACTGACCGGATTCCCCTGCTGTCAGCTAGAACACTGACGTCAGGGGAAAGCCAAAAAGAGGGGAACTTTGAAAGCGGATATCTCTCAAACCAGAAAGGTTTGAGAGATGCCACTGGTATTGTTGAATTCAGAATTTTAAGAGCTACAACATGGGGGATAGTAATAATGAAGTATTACTATCCCTTTAAAAATAACATGTGACCCTATGGAATTAAGAAGTGTTGAAAACAGAATGTAAACCCTGTAAATTATGATATAAAATGTAGTGTAGTGGCCTATATAGGAATAATAAAAATTGTGCCAGTTCTAACTGAGATCAGTCAGCGAGACTGAAGCAGTTAAACTGGGTGACACTGGAAGGTGAGTTACTCACCAGTGACCCCTCCAGGTTGAAGGTCTGTGCATTCTGACATAGCAGCATGACATCTTTCTCCAGGTCATTCAGACTGCGGTACTTATGATTCCTGATCCTCTCCTGTGGGGGGAAAAAAGCACAAGAGATAAATTAGATAACAGATAAATTATATGATTTGGAACCTCCCACTGCCCCACCAATTTTAAGACAATGTTTTAGAGCAGAGAGTGTCAAAATCTGGCCCATGCCCAATCTAAAATGGCTGCTGTACAGAATACAACACTTTTGGCTTTCTATGTTGATGCAATGTGATGCATTTTAGCACAAAACCGTTTCAGTGTATCCCTTTAATGGACCGAGGTGAATGCAGTGCATTCCTGTGAAATGTGTTGAATACTCCTCCTTCTTAAAGGGGTATTATTCTTCCAGAGTTAAGGAACAAAGATGGCTGCCCTCACACCAATATATTTGCCCACCACTGGTTTTGGAATTGCTTTAATGCACTCTCAATCTTTGTAGTTTTTTTTTTTCCAGATTAAAGTTATTTTTCCCACTCACATCTCATTCACCAATACCAATGCCTTCAAGAGGAAATTACATTGTCAGTCAACCACCACTACACTGCTGGAAAGTGATACTAGCCTCCTCCTGAGCCATTTCTCTGCATTATAGACATGAAATGTGGTATATCAGTACCTGTCCCAACACAGTTCATAATGTGGAGAATCAGCCAAGACAGAGGGGAATGTCATGGTCACTCTGTGCAGTGGAGCTCAACCGAATAGGTTGATAACTTAATGAGAAAAAGGGATTTTTTTATTTACTGATAAATCCTCATCTTAGTCCATCGGGGAACACAAGACCCACGGGGTAAAGTATCTTCCACCAGAAGGCAGAACACAAACATCTAACCAAATCAAAAACAGAAACTCCCCCCTCCCCCCTGCATGCTTTACTGGCCAGTTTACATACAGCAAGGTATAGGAAGGTAAAATCACAAAGACAGAGAAACAAAGACATAGCAGGGCACCCAAAAATCAGCACAGTGAGAATTTTTCTGGACTGGGATGCCCTGTGACCCACAGTAAACTAAAAAAGGGATTTTTCTCCTGCATCCAAGGGACTGTGGGCAAATTCCCTCTACCAGTAGGACGCACTTAAAGAAAGATTATAAAAAAAACAAAAGAAAAAAAAGCCACACACAATCACATTCCCTATGGCTAGTTAACCCTACATTCTGCAAATAATCCAGTTCCTAATTAAAGTGATAGTAATACTTAAATTTAACTATCCCCCATCTTGTAGCCCTTAAACTGAATTAAATGAGCCCAGCGGCATAAAGGTTTGAGAAATATCCACTTTCAAAGTTCCCTCTCTCTCTACATGCAAGCACACGTAGAAGACCATTTCAGTGAAGGATTTCTTCTTCCATAACGCGATTTCGGCTCTGCTGCAGAGCCTCTGCCGGTCCGTGGACCAGATTCCCCTGCTGTCAGCTACAATGCGGACATCAGGGGAAAGGGAACTTTGAAAGCGGATCTCTCTCAAACCATAAAGGTTTGAGAGATGCCGCTGGTCTCATTTAATTCAGTTTTTTAAGGGCTACAAGATGGGGGATAGTAAAATGTAAGTGCCAAATGTCCCTCAGGGAGATATCTGGACATACTACTGTTAGGGAATGCAGTTCACATCATCCCCCAATTAGTCATCAGTTGATTGGACTTGCAGTTCAAAGATAGACTACCCCTGCCCTAAAAGTTAAAGGTTACTGAGTTTCAGATCACTTTACTGAAACTTTTAAACTTGCAGAGGATCCCAAGATTTAGAACAATCATCTGCTCACCTTTATCTTCCTGAAGTCCACTGGCTTGCGGATTAACTCGTAATACTCCGGGAGCTCCTTTCGGGACGGCAACTGAATGAAGACTTCACTGAGCTGGCGTCCAGAACCACTGAGGGTCAGAGGATAAAACTCTTGTCAATAGTCACGTTGTGGGATTGCCCCTTCAAAAGGATCACAACCACATGATACTAAAACCCACACTTAGGATTTTCTGCCCAGATTATGGTAATAGCCACTATGAATAAATTCTTTGTACATTGGTTCCCCTTGCAAAGATTCCTGGCACTCAAAGGGTTAAACGTTAATTCTTAATGAATACCATGTCCATGGAGGTGGTCTTTATTTTTTCTATACGATAACAAGACCCCTACCTACTCATAAGTGTTTTCTTGGGAAGGAACACTTTGGTTGAAGTTGTTTTGAATATAGGAGTGCTCAAACAAAGAATCACAGCTGCCTCCATGGACTTACACTCAGCAGTCAATTCTGGGGGACCAAATCGACATAGAATTGATTCAGAGCAGCCATTACAATTTTCCATCCAAACAGAGTATTGGTTAATATACGTTATGGTCCCTATGAATAAGTTTGTCTTTTTGTTTAGGAAAAAAGGTGGAATTTGTTTTAGTGTTCCTTTAAGGTATGGGCGGGCCAATTATGGCTCTCCAGCTGAAGGATGAGAACTGCCATAATGTCGGGCCTCAAGATGATGGGCGATTTATTTCAACAGCTGGAGAACTACAGCTTGCCCACCCAATTGCAAAACATTTAAATGAAAGGATGAAGATCAGTAAACCTTTGTTGTTGCTGTGCTCTAATTCCTAGAGGGAGGAACTTTTCCTCATGGCCCTCGTGTCGCCCAGTAGGAGGAAAGGGAAAAATCTATCAGAAAGATTATAGAAACTAAATGTAATGATCTGTAGAATAGATCCAGAAGAGGGTGAAGCTCTCTCACCTGTCTTTGTACTTTATAACAGCATCTACGATTTTCTTCATCTTCTTAGTGAGGTTTGGCGGGTTGGGGGAGAGTTTCTCTGCTGGGGGACGTCCTCTCTTCTTCTGCTTCTTGCCATCATCGTCCCGCTCCCTGCTTCGGGTACTGGTTGTTGGAGTAACCATCCCTGGGTCAATGTCTCTTTTCCTCTTGCGGGTGGTCTTTTTCTGACGCACTTCCTCCTCAATCTCTTCTAGAGTTCCCTCCTCTATCGCCTAAGGGAGTTAAACTCAGCATTATAGAGAGTAAGGTGTCCCTCTGTATATTACAGTGTAAGATCTACAGGAAAGGATTCCCTTCTCCCAGTGGTTCCTTCTCTCCCTGTATTGTACATGTGTCCCTCTGTATATTACAGTGTAAGATCTACAGGACAGGATTCCCTTCTCCCAGTGGTTCCACCTCTCCCTGTATTGTATCTGTGTCCCTCTGTATATTACAGTGTAATATCTACAGGACAGGATTCCCTTCTCCCAGTGGTTTCTCCTCTCCCTGTATTGTACCTGTGTCCCTCTGTATATTACAGTGTAAGATCTACAGGACAGGATTCCCTTCTCCCAGTGGCTCCTCCTCTCCCTGTATAGTACCTGTGTTCCTCTGTATATTACAGTGTAAGCTCTGCAGGACAGGATTCCCTTCCCCCAGTGGTACCTCCTCTCCCTGTATTGTACCTGTGTCCCTCTGTATATTACAGTGTAAGCTCTGCAGGACAGGATTCCCTTCTCCCAGTGGCTCCTCCTCTCCCTGTATAGTACCTGTGTTCCTCTGTATATTACAGTGTAAGCTCTGCAGGACAGGATTCCCTTCTCCCAGTGGCTCCTCCTCTCCCTGTATAGTACCTGTGTTCCTCTGTATATTACAGTGTAAGCTCTGCAGGACAGGATTCCCTTCTCCCAGTGGTTCCTCCTCTCCCTGTATTGTACCTGTGTCTCTCTGTATATTACAGTGTAAGATCTACAGGACAGTATTTCCTTCTCCCAGCGGTTCCTCCTCTCCCTGTATTGTACCTGTGTCCCTCTGTATATTACAGTATAAGATCTACAGGAAAGGATTCCCTTCTCCCAGTGGTTCCTTCTCTCCCTGTATTGTACCTGTGTCCCTCTGTATATTACAGTGTAAGATCTACAGGACAGGATTCCCTTCTCCCAGTGGTTCCTCCTCTCCCTGTATTGTACCCGTGTCCCTCTGTATATTACAGTGTAAGATCTACAGGACAGGATTCCCTTCTCCTAGTGGTTCCTCCTCTCCCTGTATTGTACCTGTGTCCCTCTGTATATTACAGTGTAAGCTCTGCAGGACAGGATTCCCTTCTCCCAATTGTTCCTCCTTTCCTTGTATTGTACCTGTATCCCTCTGTATATTACAGTGTAAGATCTACAGGACAGGATTCCCTTCTCCCAGTGGTTCCTCCTCTCCCTGTATTGTACCTGTGTCCCTCTGTATAATACAGTGTAAGATATACAGGACAGGATTCCCTTCTCCCAGTGGTTCCTCCTCTCCCTGTATTGTACTTGTGTGCCTCTGTATATTACAGTGTAAGATCTGCAGGACAGGATTCCCTTCTCCCAATTGTTCCTCCTCTCCCTGTATTGTACCTGTGCCCCTCTGTATATTACAGTACAAGATCTACAGGACAGGATTCCCTTCTCCCAGTGGTTCCTCCTCTCCCTGTATTGTACCTGTGTCCCTCTGTATATTACAGTGTAAGATCTACAGGACAGGATTCCCTTCTCCTAGTGGTTCCTCCTCTCCCTGTATTGTACCTGTGTCCCTCTGTATATTACAGTGTAAGATGTAAAGGACAGGATTCCATTCTCCCTTCTTACAGTGTAAGCTATATACAGATGTATTCTCTTTCCGCTATGACTACATCCTTCTTTAGATTCAAATATTGTGACAAGCAGCCACTGAGAACAAACAAGAAAATGTCTTGTTATGAGGAAGGGTGGTCTATCAATGGTGCTACAAGTCAAATTTTTTCACTCCCATGGAGAGAGGAAATGTCTGTATCCATATTAGACAGGTCCTGACCACAGGCAGTCCAGCACCAACATGCAGGCAAATCCTCTCTGAACGAGGGAATCGGCACAAGCACAGATGTAAGTTTCAGCCTATGTTAGCCTTGTCGGTGTGGTGCAGCCAATTCCCTCTAGGCACATGGAGAGAGAGTCCATGGCTGGGATGCCCTTCTCACTTAGGGAGGCCTAGAATCAAATATGGTGACGAGCACCCATTGAGAACGGCCAAGATAAAGTGTTTTGTTCTGAAGCAGGGTGGCCTCTCAAGTCATGTTTTTCACTTCCATGTGCCATTACATTAGTATATATTACTTTATAATCTGTCTCCGTACCTTCAGCCACTGCTTTTCTGTGAGCGAGTCACTGTAGTCCACCTCCTTACGGTTACGAGAGCCTCGTCCAAACATTTTCTCCTCCTCCTCTTCACAGGTAAGGCGCTCAACCTCTGCATCATCCTTTATGATCCATGAAGGCAGCTCATCTTCCTCCATCAGGCGGGGTTTGCGTTTGGGATTGCGGGCTTCTTCTCTCCTTCTGTCTAGATCCATACGCTGCGAGAAATATAAATAATGGGTAAGGTGGAAATGGAAATTAGTAATCCTTACACAACCACCAATTACCATAAACTGGACAAAATGGCCTCTGCAAATCAGTTGTGTGTGTGTTGGTTCTCAGATTTAATCTGTAATTAGTATGGAATATCATGACCACAAAGGATGACCGGATTCTTTTTTGCAGGACATAGAGGACCTCAAACGGCTCCCTAATATATCCCCAATCTTCAAGCAGAATATCCTATTCATCACTATGGTTACATTCTCTGTGGACGGTTTCCTCAAAGTGAATCTTTAAATTAGTACTTAAAATTATGGCCAAGGATGCAGGACTTCAGGACACCACTGAAGGAAGCCTTCAGTGGTGTGCCCTGAAGTCCTGCACCCTTGGCCATCATTTTTATAACTAAAGATTTCCATTGAGGAACCAGTCCACACAGAATGGATTCATAGTGATGAATAGGATTTTCTGCTTGAAGACTGGGGCTATATTATGGGTGTCAGCTGTCATTTAAAACGCAGATCATCCATTCATACATCTGTACAGTGTTTTTCTTAACCCTTGAATGCCAATGCAGATCAATGCACTGTGCACCCCTCTAGCACGCAAAGTTTTAACCCTTTAACGACGAGTGACGGTCCGGGCACGTCACATATTTTGTGCTTACCCTCCTGCGGGAGCGCTGAAAGCACTAGCAGGGTCTGAAATGGACTGCTCCAAGACTAGAGCAGTCTCTCTCAGATCTCCGTTCAGCACTCCAGTACATGTCATCAATCGCGTTTCCCGGCACGCCGATAAAAGGTCAAATCAGTCCTTGAGGGAAGGTCACTTCCCCTGACGGCTCATCGTTAAGGGGTTAAACAATGCCCCTGCCAAGTTTATTTGCAAAAATACAGGTCACTTACCATAAACAGGTCAAACTCCTCCTCGTGTCTCGCTATCATCTGGTTCACAGTTTCGTCGTCAGGTACCTCATCCTCCTCCTGCAGGGGAGATGGATGGTTACAAAAAGAGCAATTAATAGATCTGAAGGACCAGTAACACAAAGGAAGAGCATCTCTACAGACAACCAGTCTCCTTCACTACTAGGGGACTAATGAAAACTCCCATTCAGTTAAATAGAGCTTTGTATGTCTAGACCCCCCAAATGCATTCCTCGCGATGCACTGGAGACCTTTCTAGCAGTCAAGGTGTTAAAATCCCCACTTCAAACAGCAGAAGCTTTTACTTGCCCCCATATTATGACGTTCACTCCAGGACTGCTGCTATCTTGCTTTGTACATATGGCAGTGTAGGCCCCAGCCTAGATAAGATACATGGACCCCGGGCCTAGAGCAGTTCTGAGGAAAGTCAACTGCACCACAAGGGACAAACAAAAAAATCTCACCCGCATTTAAGGGGTTAAATCAGATGTGTCTCCAATGCACTGATTTGCAAAGCACTGGAGACCTTCAGTATTTGAAAGGTTTAAAGGGGAAAAAAAAAAAAACATTTCAACCTTTGAGTGCCAGAGGTATCCAACGCAATACCTCTGGTACTTATGGGGTTAAATCAATGGAAATCCTGGATATATTTGCGTGTGCCCTGTGGTGCAGTTATTTTGGCTCAGATGTGCTAAAATCCCTTTATACATAAAGTCCAATGGGCCTTATGTATAGAACCAAACTGGAACAATTCTGGGGAAAACCATCTGTACCAAAGCGAACAAAGAAAAATTCTAGTCACCTAACACTATGAATACTAGAGGGGTCTCAGATGCATTGTTCTGTACTGTGATGGCAACCTCCATAGCATTCGAGAAGTTATAAGCCCCAGTTGAGTAAATATGAATTGTGGGAATGTTTCTTTGTCCCTGTAGTGCAGATGGTTCACCCCAGAACTGCTCCAGTTTGCAATCATACAAAAGGCTCAGAGAGTCTTATTGGTTCATACATTACATGTGTCTTATCGGTTTATATATGAACATACATCAGCATGCTGATGACACACAAGTCTACCTCTCCTCCTCTGACCTCAATCAAGCTGTACAGAATCAAGTCCCAGTGTCTCACAGCAAACTCATCATGGATGCCCCACCGCCATCTTAAGTTCAACATGGTTAGGACAGAACTTGTATTTCCTCCTAAACCATGCCCCAACCCCTTTCTCCATTACAGTTAAGTCTATCATTCACTCCGTAACCAATGCACACTGTTCTACATTGACATTCTCCCCCATATCCAAGCTGTCACCAAAGCATGCCATTTCTTCCTTAAATACGGCTAAAATATAGCCCTTTCTATGTATGTCAACAGCCCTCTTTCTCTGTAGACTAGATAAAGGCTGTCCAAGTTCAGTCCTCAAGGGCCACCAACAGGTCAGGATGTAAGAATTTCCCAGATTAAGTACATATGAGTTAATCAGTAGATCATTTATTGTGACTGACTTGCCTGCGCTTACATCCTGGCCTGTTGGTGGCCCTTGAGGACTAAGCTTGGACAGTCCTGCACTAGATTACTACAACGTCTTCTTGCCTGTCATCTTCATCCACTTCAGTCTATTCTTAATGAAGCTGCAAAAATTACACTTACTCCCAAATACCTTCCCTCTCATCTGCTCCTGAAATCCCTCTCTTGACCCACAAAGTCTCGTATTTCTTATGAAACTATTACTTCATCTAAGTATCTTGCTACTCTGGCATCATCTTACATTTCAGCTCTTCTCTCTCACTACACTCCTTCCCACCACGTGTATTGTTCTGATTCCTTCTGTCCACCCTTTACACAACTAGAACCATCTCTCTGCTGTAGTCATGTTCACATGTTGCCTCTCAAATTCGGAATGTGCTCCCTTATCACCATTCGTCCACACATCACTTTGAAACATCACCTAAAACTCCATAATAATATGCTCCTTGAGCACACCAACATGCACATGAAAGCCATTCTGCATTTCCCTTACAAAAGCCTTGTACTCGCACACTGATGCTCCTCCTCTTGTCTATGTTATTACAATTACTAATTATAATGTAAGCCCTTTAAAGCAGAACTTTCATGTATTTTAATGTGCCCCTCAAATCTATTATAATAAAGCTTCCAGCATATCCATACTTGTATTATTCTTAGCAAGTCCTACATTATTTAGAAATTCAACTTCTTCGGATACTCCCCAGCAGACCACAACGCAGAAATATTGCCGAAGAGGTATCTGTGCAACTGTGCTGTCAGTCCTGGTCTCCCCTATGATTGGCAATTGTACCTTAAGGTACAGAATGGGACAAAGAGCGCAGGCGGACAGATTCCGCTACGTTAAGATCCTTGTTGTTGAGTCTCTGTAGAAGTTGAATTTCTAAATAATGCCGGACTTGCTAAGGATAATACAACTATGGATATGCTTAACACTATACTAAAAATATATATATATATATATATATATTTTTTTTTTTTTTTGAGGGGGGGCCCACATTAAATTACATGAAAGTTCAGCTTTAAGGCAGGATCCCTTTCCCAAGGTAAGATTCACTTTGTTGCACTTTTGCCCGGCTAATAATGCAATGATCACCACTTCTGCCTACTGTTTTTATACCTTGCTGTAAGCTTTTGAACAATTCTGGGCTCGGCGTCTGCAAATTAATGAATACAAATTCCAAACACAGTCTAAGAAATATTGTAGCACTTTATCTGATGAGTAAACCAGGGCAATCCAACTGCTGGGAAAGGAGATCTTCGAAATATTAAAACACACAAAGCAGTGTAGCGTTTACCCTCAAAGCCCTTGAAAAACTAAAGCCCAAGGTTCAGTTCTCCCACTGAATTAAAAGGGGGGAGGGTACCTTCCTCTGGATCAACAGGGGTGTTTTGGTATGGGCCGGACTTGATGGATGCATGTCTTTTTTCCAGCCTCATCAACTATGTTACTATGTAGAACAAAAGCATCACCAAGCAATGGGGATACCCTTTTTTACCTTTTTCTTTTTACACTTTAAAGGGATAGTATTACTTCAAAATTACTATCCCTCATATTGTAGCCCTTAATAAACTGAGTTAAATGACACCAGCGGCATCTCTCAAACCTTTATGGTTTAAGAGATAGCCGCTTTCAAAGTTTCCTCTCCCCTGCTGTCAGTGTTCTGCTGCCAGCAGGGGAATCCGGTCCCGGGACAGGCGGAGGCTCTTAAACAGAGCCGATTACCAAGCACACGTAGAAGACTGTTTCAATGAATCATTTTTCCTTCCATAACGAGATATCGGCTCTGCTGAAGAGCCTCCGCTTGATTCAGAGACCTGATTCTCCTGCTGGCAGCAGAACGCTGACAGCAGGGGAGAGGAAACTTTGAAAGAGGCTATCTCTTAAACCATAAAGGTTTGAGAGATGCCGCTGGTGTCATTTAACTCAGTTTATTAAGGGCTACAATATGAGGGACAGTCATTTTGAAGTAATACTATCCCTTTAATGTAGACATTGACACTTTATGAGGCTCCAGCTGTTGGATTACACCTCCACTCATCCTCGGCCATCTTTGTGTGACCTCCTCCCTCTCACACAAAGATCCATGGGAAATCAAGAACATGCACAAGTGAGTGTTTTCTCACCTCGTCTTGTTCCTCGTGCTCCAGGATAGCCTGCAAGAATGCTTTCCTCTCGTGGCTAGAGGACTTCTGGTCAAACATCCCGGCCTGGATGACCTTTTGGTCCACATTCAGCTTGTATTTTGCTGCAGCCAGGATCTTCTCCTCCACGCTGTTCACCGTACACAAACGCAGCACACGCACCTCGTTCTGCTGCCCAATCCGGTGAGCACGGTCCTGAGCTTGCAGGTCCTGTGCAGGAGAAAAAAGGAAAAGACTATTCACACGAGCATACAACTGTTCCATGGGGTATAAAGTAAAATTCTCCAAATTCCCATTGATTCACAATGTTTTGGAGACCTCTCTAGCAGGCAAGGGCTTAAAAGCTCAATTTAAACCAAAGGAAAATGGAACAATTCTCTGGCAAGGCAGCTGCACCATATGGGGGCAAATAAAAAGTTCTACCTCCGTGTAGTTAATCCTTTGCGTGCCAGAGGGGTACACAAAATGCATTGTGTACCCCTCTGGCACTCAAAGGATTAAGATTAACCAGAGCAAGGAATATATTTTTATATTTGGATGCTGAATGAAATAAGGTAAATGAATGCACACATAAATGTAAGTGGAGAACAATGTTAAAGAGATAGGAATGTTTAGAAAATAGAGCAGCTCAGATTGTTTCCTATATTGAATAGTCCCGATGTCTGGCTCTCTCAAAGATCATAACGTGATGGTTATGCAGCAATCGTGTGATGATTACCACCCTTCCTCCCCTTTTCACGTTATGAATCCGCCTCCCCACAGATCTGACAGCAGATCACTACAAGAGACAATCTATTGTCAGTATTAAGAAATACCTGTCCTTAGTCAAGGAAGGCAGGTTTTTCCTTATACTGACTGAGGGATGATTGTCCCTCATTATCATCTGTCCGGTCAAGAGACCAAACTTCATATCTGAGGGGAGGTGGCTTAAGAACGGGAAGAGGGTCAAAAAGGTTAGATTTCATCATACGACTGCTGAAAAACTATCAAGATATGATCTTCGAGAGAGTGACATCAGGATTATTCAGTATAGGTAATGATCTGAGCTGCTCTATTTTCTAAACATTACTATCCCTTTAATAAAAAAAAAACCTTGACGATTTTCCATTATCATGTGGCAGTGTAGGCTAATGTACCACTTTACTGTACCTGATGAGGATTCCAGTCGCTATCAAATATAATGACAGTGTCTGCAGACTGCAGGTTTAGCCCCAGCCCACCGGCACGCGTACTGAGCAGAAAGATGAAGTATTCCGATGCCGGCTCATTGAACGTCTTCAGCAGCATACCACGGTCTTCTGCTTTTGTGGTCCCTGCAAGAAGAGGACAAACCTATATAACACAACTCAGTAGATATGAGGTGTCTGTACAACAGCCGTTCTCAAACTTTCCATCGTGGCAGAACCCTTTCATTTCATACGAACTGTCGGTGACAACCAAATGCTTTAATTCCCTTGGATGCTAGAGATCTCAATGCATTACTTTGCAAAGCACTGGAGATTCCTCTAGGATCACAGGGGTTAAGGTAACTTTTACTAAAACCAACCTTAAAATAGATGTAAAAGTGAGCGGGTGGGCAAAAAAAGTGGGTGTTTAATTTGCCCACCACTGTTTTATAAAAAATTAGAGCAGATCAAAAAGTTCCAAAAGAGTAGTGATGCCTTTTGATTTTTTTTTTTTTTTTTTTTTTAATCAATCAATGAAGGAGCATGTACCAACCAAAATTAGGATCTCAAGAATGTGTCCCTTTCTAGGCTTTTGGCTATAGGAGCATGGTGGGTGCCCAAAAGATATGGCTTTGTTGAAGGTGCTCCCTTCCACCTTTCCCACGTGTACCAGAGTGTGGCCACTTTGGTTGTGCATGCCGTTGTGTGACATCACCAATCATGCACTGGATGCTTTCCAAGTAACCAACACTAAAAGGCTTAAAATTACAAAGAGACAAAATCTAGAGCCAGAAAATAGGATTTTAGTCTTACCTGTTAAATCCTTTTCACTTAGTCCATACAGGTCACTGGTACCATGGGATGTGTAGTCCCCTTTAATAGGCAGGAACAATTATGCAAATAATTTGCAAGGGGCGGAGCCTCCCCTCTTACTTAAGCCACCTTCTGGCCAGAGCCACCCATATTGATTTGAGACCCTAAACTGACCCCAGGTAAGCAAAAAGAAAGACTCCTGTGAGCATGCCCGAACGGTCTCCCACTGAATGCCACAGGAGAGCCAAGACTGGTCCCTTGACAGGGTGGGAGACCAGTGACCTGTATGGACTAAGTGAAAAGGATTTAACAGGTAAGACTAAAATCCTATTTTCACTGTCGTCCAATACAGGTCACTGGTACCATGGGATGTACAAACATTGAGCTGATCCAGAGGCGGGAAGTAAGGCAAGGACCAGGCGCAAGGCCCAAGTCACTAGAACTGTTACCAGTTGATAACATAGCCCAAACTGTAAGTGTCAACGGACACCAACCAAGGGAACAATCCCTGAACTTAACACAGCACACGGAACACGAGCCAACCGGGCTCAACAGTAAGGAAGCACTAAGGATCACAGAGCGGAAGACCTACACAGGCAAGACTGCCTCCAGGACCTTCCTTCCAAAGCTGGCATCAGCCGATGCCAGTACATCAACTCGGTAGTGCTTAGAAAAAGTGTGCACAGAGGACCAAGTGGCCGCTCTGCACAGTTGATCAGCAGAAGCTTGATTCTTGTAGGCCCAGGAGGCCCCAATAGATCTGGTGGAGTGGGCAGTCACCCTGAAGGGAACATGCTTATTCCTCAACTTATAGGCTTCACGGATGGTAGCCTTAATCCAAGAGGCAATGGTAACTTTGGAAGCCGGTCTTCCTGCCCTAGGCCCCTCAGGAATGACGAATAGAGCGTCAGACTTCCTGATAGATTCGGTGCGGTGAACATAAAACTTGAGGCAACGCACCACATCCAACAAATGGAGATCTCTTTCCTTGTCAGATGAAGGATTAGGGCAGAAAGAGGGAACCACAATCTCCTGATTGATGTGAAACTCAGACACAACCTTGGGTAAGAATTCCTTGGTAGTGCGAAGCACAGCCTTATCCTTGTGGAACACCAGGTAAGGAGGTTTACAAGACAATGCCTGTAACTCTGCCACCCGGCGTACTGACACAATAGCCAAAAGGAAGGCCATCTTCCAAGTCACAAGACGTAATGGAATGGAAGCCAAGGATTCAAACGGTGGTCGCTGAAGAACTCCCAGCACCAAATTGAGATCCCACTGGGGAGCAGGACTCTTGAAGGCAGGTCGAACATGAGTCACACCTTGGAAGAAGACTTTCACATCAGGAAGGATGGCAATCCGTTCCTGGAAAAACACAGACAAGGCAGAGGTCTGAACTTTGAGGGAACTCAGACTGAGCCCCTTGTCCACACCGTCCTGCAAGAAGGCCAGGACAGTGGGAAGATGGAAGTCAAGAGACAACTGCTTGACAGAGCACCATGTCACGAAAGTTGACCAAATGCGATGATAGATCTTGGAAGACACAGGCTTACGAGCACTGAGCATCGTCGACACCACAGAAGGAGAAAAGCCTTTCTTAGCTAGAATCGAGGATTCAACCGCCATGCCATCAAACGGAGAGAGTGAACATCCTCTTTCCACAGATACCCCTGAAGAAGCAGGTCCGGACGGGCTGGAAGTGGGATTGGATCCTTCACTGACATGGCCATCAATTCCGGAAACCAGGACTGGCGAGGCCAGTTTGGAGCAATCAGGATGACAGGACAACGTTCTCTCTTCAACTTCTGAATAACTCTGATCAATAGAGGAAGAGGGGGGAAGATGTAAGCCAGGGAGAAGTCCCAAGGGATCGACAAGGCATCCACCGCTAGAGCAAGGGAGTCCCTCAGACGGGAGCAAAACACCGGAACCTTCCTGTTGTGTCTGGTAGCCATCAGATCCACCACTGGCATCCCCCACCGTTGAGTGAGCATGTGAAACACCTCTGGGTGAAGAGCCCATTCTCCGCTGTCGACGGTGTGACGACTGAGGAAGTCTGCCATGACGTTGTCCACGCCTGGAATATGAACTGCAGAGATGACAGGCACGTGATCTTCTGCCCAAGACAAAATATCCTTGACTTCCCACCAGGCGGAACCGCTTCTTGTGCCGCCTTGTCTGTTGATGTAAGCCACCGCCGTGGCGTTGTCGGACTCTACTCTGACTGGAAGACCGGTCAATTGAGACTCCCAGTGCCTCAGGGCCAGCCGGACAGCTCGAAGTTCCAGAACATTGATGGAGAGCATGGATTCCTCCAGACCCCATTTCCCCTGAGCACTGAAGCGACCCCAGACTGCACCCCAGCCCCGAAGGCTGGCATCCGTTGTGACTGTGGTCCAATGAGGAACTAGAAAGGATTTCCCTTTCAAGAGATGAGAGAGATCTAACCACCAGTGCAGACTCGACTCGACATGAGGAGGAAGAGAAACAGACAGATGTTGATGATCTGGATGATTCCTGCACGTCTGGATCACAAATCTCTGAAGATCCCTGGAGTGGGCCATTGCAAATGGTACTGCTTCGATCGTGGAAATGAACTTCCCCACTAAGGACGACAACTTCGGAACTGGAATTTCGTCCATGTCCAGAATCCCAGCCACTCTGACGGCTATCTGGTGAGCCACGTCCTCTGGAAGAAACACCATGCATTGGCGAGTGTCGAACAGGAGACCCAGGAACAGAAGCCTCTGAGAAGGAATCAAGTCCGACTTGTCCAGATTCAGGATCCATCCGTGACGGTTCAGGGTGTGCATGCACCTCTGCAACTGCTGGTGGAGAAGCTCCGCTGAGGAGGCCTTCAGTAGGAGATCGTCCATGTAGGGTGTCACTCTGATCCCATCCTGATGGAGCACCGCTATCAAGGAGCCCAGCACCCGCTGGAAGACTTGAGGAGCTGTAGTCAGTCCAAAGGGGAGCGCTGTAAATTGAAAGTGTCCCCTGTGGCAGGCAATCCTGAGATACTTCCTGCTCTCTGGATGAATAGGGATGTGAAGATAAGCATCCTGAAGGTCCAGGGAGGCAAGAAACTCCCCTGGAGACATTGCTGCAATCACAGAGCGCAGGGACTCCTGGCGGAAGTGGGAAGTCACCACATAGGCATTGAGATCTTTGAGATCCAAGATGGGACGGGCTCCTCCGTCCTTTTTGGCTACCACAAACAGGTTGGAATAAATCCTGAACCTGTGTCCCCCTGCGGAACCTCTTTGTCCAAGAGATCCTGAATAGCGTCGTCGAACAGACGCCTTTTTGAGGGTTCCTGAGAAGGACGAGTAAAATGGAACCGAAAAGGAGGAAGGGAGAGAGAAAGGGATCCTGTATCCCTCTGACACCACCTGAAGAACCCATGGGTCCGCCACTGACTCCTCCCAAGTCCGGCGAAAGATGCGGAGACGACCGCCTACAGCCGGATGCGGACCCGGGTTCGGCGAGTCATGCCGAAGCAGTCTTGGAGGTCTTGGCCTTGGAGGCAACTTTGGGCCTCCAGGACTGTTTGGGCTTGGAGGAGGAGCGCGTAGTGGGAGGACCCGTTTGGGCCGAGGAGCGTGTCTCAGTCTGAAAGGAACGAAAGGACCGATTGCGTTTGGCTGGAAACTTTTTCTTAAAGACTGAGGGTAGAAGAGTACTTTTACCGCCAGTAGCCTCACTGATCATTTCTTTGAGTTCAGACCCAAAAAGCAAATTCCCCTGAAAGGGCAAGGAAAGCAAAGCTTTCTTAGAGGCTGTATCAGCAGACCAAATTTTCAGCCAAAGAGCGCGTCTAGCCACCACAGAAGAAGTGGAGGCCCTCGCCATCATGCGCACAGCATCAAAAGCAGCATCAGCAACATAGTTCTGAGCTTCAGTGATATTAGCAAGAAGCTGCAACTGTTCAGATACAGGCGCATCCTGGCGAACCGCTTCAGTCAGTCGTTCAGTCCAGGCTGCAATAGCCCTATTAACCCATGCCACAGCAAAGGTGGGGCGCATGGCAGTGCCAATAGAGGCAAAAATAGATTTAAGAGAGAGCTCTAATTTCTTATCCGTCCAGTCCTGCAAGGCAGAGGCATCTGAGACAGCCAAAGCAGTAGATTTGGATAGTCTAGACACAGGAGCATCCACCTTGGGAGGATGAACCCATTTTGCCAGCTCCGCTTCGGGAAAAGGGTAAAGTTTGGCAAACTTTTTGGAGACAGAGGAAGATCTATCAGGATTCTTCCATGCCTCAGAAACCAGACGGGCAAGAGTAGGGTTAGTTGGAAAACAAACAACAGGTTTAGATGGCTTTTTCTGAAAAACATCAGTAGGATCATAAGTGGATTCCTGAGTCAGAGGAAGGTTGAGCGTATTCAGAACCGCTCTGATCAGACCCTCAGCCGAAACTTCAGGGTCACACTCATAGGGGTCCCCAATGGACCTGTTAGATTCAATAACAGTACGTTCCTCAGCATCAGAATCCTGTAAAAGTTCTTCTTCAGAAGAATCCGTGATATCAGGAGCTCCCTGTGGCTTAGGCAGGGAGGTCCTGATAGTAGAGGGGGTCTGCCAGACCTGGAGAGCCCCCTGTACCTGAGAGGGAAAGAGTTGAAGCGTGGATCTGAGATCCCTAGTGGCAGCTTTAAACTCCCTCACCCAAGATGGCTCAATAGCGTGGCTGGGAAGCCCAGGGTTGCTATCTTTATCAGTACAATTAGGGCATAGATCCCCCACATTATCGCAATCCAGCCCAATGTGGCAAGAGGAGCAAAACGCCATGGGGGTAGAAGACCCCCCAGCCTCCTTAGTCTTGGGTCTAGCCCCTAGCTCCAGTGAAGTAGACATGCTCACAGCGTCAATATACCCCACAAAAAACACTATCACCCAGAAAAGTGTTAAAGATTAAAGTTTCACCCCAGAAAAGGTCTAAAAACGGACTTATCTGGCCAGCGAAGGGTTAATCTGGTGAGGAGAGAGAAGGCTCGGTCCCTGCGTAGTGTACTCGCCTTGGAAAAGTACCACAAAATGGCGGCCGTCATGACAGCCAATCAGAAACAAGCGCGAGCTAAGCGCTCATGGGAAATGTAGTTTTCCCTATGCAAGTACCCCAAACAGTGCCCGAAGCCCCCCTGAACCCCCTACATTAATAAAACACCAACCGGATGATAGAGCAGGAGCCTAGCATTAAAATGAGCCCACTCTGAAGTTGCTGTGACAAGCGGTTTCAGAGATATGTCCCAAACTGTGAATTCCCATAGAGAGTAAAGGAGCTCTGCTGCTGAGCGGGAAAAAGCCGCGCTTAAAGGCGCGGAACACCATTTTTAATAAAGTTTAGTAAAACATTAAAAAGTGCCCAAACAAGCATGAAATACATGAGAAACATAAATAAATGAATACCCAATGCTCCAAAACTCAGAGAATAACACAGAAATTGCATAAATAGCTGATAATGCAATAAAAACACCCTATGAGTGCTGGAGTGTATTAAAACTCCCAAATACAAGCCCATCAAAGGGACACTGTGGGGACAAGTGGACCTTCAGCACTCAATGGGTGACTCACCTTTCTCGCAGACTTCTGTCTTCAGGTGACCATGATAGGGAGGGAAAGAACCAGAGGTAATTTCCCCAACAGGGGAGCTGCTTAACACAAGCTGTCCCCTCTTCAGGTATAGGTCCACAGAAATCCCTGGAAGCTGCACCAGCCACTTTGAAGAGGGCAATTCACAGCCATGGTCACCCTCCTAATGGTGGTATTCCATATTTGAATAAAAAAATAATAAAACTCTAAGAAGCATAGCTGTTCTCTGCCTGGTGTGCAAGCACACCAGGAACAAATCAATATGGGTGGCTCTGGCCAGAAGGTGGCTTAAGTAAGAGGGGAGGCTCCGCCCCTTGCAAATTATTTGCATAATTGTTCCTGCCTATTAAAGGGGACTACACATCCCATGGTACCAGTGACCTGTATTGGACGACAGTGAAAATGCTGTTCCTTACAATAAAGAACTCTGATAGTGCCCTTTTGGCAGGTCTAATTCCCTGGGCTCCACTGTATGTCCAGGTGAACTAGCAAAGGGGGAGGACTATGCGAGAATTGTTTTTCACTTCAAATCCCACTATCCCCATAGGCTTTAGTGAAGGGCTTTCTAGTGTGAGATCAGGGTGGGGAGCTATGAAGGCTGCAAACCAAACCAGCCACATACTTCCATGGTCGAGTTCCAGCTTCCTGACCTGATGATTGACAGATTAGACCAGGATGTACAGTGCAGCTTCAGGCTTTTTACAAACTTTGTCAAAGTAGAAGACTTAGTAAAACATAACCACCCTTTGAGTTAGAGAGAAATATCCACAGGATTAACATAAGTAGTACAGGAAAATTACAAAATGACACTGGCATTGATAATCAAGAAGACCACATTGGTTAATGATCAGATGTAACAGATGGCATTTAGCCAAATCTGTTTCCCTTGGAGTTGTAGTCAAACACATACCATCCAGCCTGAGGTATTTAAAGCCCCGATAGGCGAAGTAATCCTCCATTATGGTCATCAGAGTGGTCATTTGGCAAAAGAGCAGGACCTTGTGGTTGGTGGCTCGTAACTTGGGGAGGATCCGATCTAGAAGCTCAAACTTTCCAGAAGCGCGGTACAGATCCTGTCTGTGGAGGAACACGGATTGGAGATCAGATGGCAGGGGCAGGCAACGTTAGTCTCTCCAGCTGTTGACTTCAAATCCCATCATCCTTAGTAGGCCACTGAAGAGCTGATGGAAATTGTAGTACAAATACAGCTGGACAGCCAAATGTTGTTTGTCATACAGTTATATTCTTAAAGCACAATAACCAGTTCTCAGATCCAATGATATTAATTAAATGCTAGAACACAAATGGGCAAAATTCATCCCATAGGTTGATTTAATGTGGTCTTTGAGTCTGGATGGACATATATCTACAGCAGTTCTGCTACACAGCAAATATATCTCACTTCTAGTTCTCTGATAAGGAAAAATTATCTGATTACAAAGCACAAGTTTGATACACATATAACATTCGACCACTGCAGACAGACAGAATTGATACATTCCCCCTTTAGTCACGGTGCTGTTAATCAGAACGCAACACCCACTCATGACCCTCAGGCACTTTCATTCACATTTCAATGAGGAAAAGGGGATTTCAACAAGAATTGTCCAATCCAGTTCTAGAACACTTATGTAAGTGACGGCACACGTATGAAGTATAAAAATACAGGACCTTAGGAAAGTGACCAAGTTAAAGCAGTAATACTTTATTTTGTAAATACATATATATTTGTCATTTTTCTCCAAGCGAAACAAGTTAACAAGCAACTAACAAGACACTTCATTAAAAGCAAACTTATTCTTAGATTATATTGTAGTTCTGTAACTTTGACACTAGGTGGTGCTGTTGATATGCTTAACAAGTTTGAGCTTTTGAAAAAACATCTCCAAACAGGTTAACTACCCTTGCCTTACAGTCCAGGGAAAAACCCAATATTTTTTTTCCCCATAAAACATTACTGCTTCTTTAATGGGCTGAGTAGAGTCCAATTAAATGATGTGGAAATCACAGATGAAATAAAAATCAGGAAACATTTCAGTAACTCACCCCTGTACAATGCCTCCAGTGAAGCCCAAATGTTCAGAGAATGATTCCTAAAATAAACAGATACCAATAAAAATTAGATACAGATCATGTCAAAAAAGGAGATTTTTGTACTTCCTGATAAAGCATTCTTAGTCCATAAAAAAAACTTGAGTTAAAAAGCATGCTTTGGCCAGCAGGGCAGCGCCACTTGCTTAAAGTGATAGAAATGTTTCACAATAAAATCAGCTCCAATTAATCTTCATAGTATTTGTGGCATGGAGCGTGTTATTTCAGTACTGACAGAGTTGTAGTTCAAGAATAATTGAATGATAAAGTATCCCCGTCCCACCCCTTTTACTGATGTAACACTGCTCACCTCAGAGCAGCAAGACTGTCCCTCTCTGCGATCCATCAGGACAATCTTCAGTGATCATAAGGAAAAACCTGTCAAGGGGGTCAGGGTTTTCCTTATGCTCACAGTAAGAAAACTGTCCTTTGCTGTGAGCTGTCTGGTCAAGAGACCAGATTCCACATCTGAGGTGAGCAGCGTTACACTAAGTAAAAGGGGCAGGAGGGGGATAATTTATCATTCAATTACTCCTCAACTACAACTCTGACAGTACTGATATAACACTCTCCATGGCCCAAATACTATGAAGATTACTCTGAGCCGCTTTTTTGTGAAACATTACTATCCCTTTCAAAAGGCTCAGACATGCCCAGTTTTAATAAAAACGCAAAGTACAAAAAAATAAGGAAGGTGTGAAGGACTCATCTGAACCAGAGAACCCAAAGGACCTTCCTGCCCAGACATCAAACAGTTTTTTTCCTGGGACAGAAGTTCTGTGTCTAAAATTGACTAAGAAAAGGACTTGTTAACAATTACAAAAAAAAAAAATAAATAAAAATAATAATAAAAAAAAAATCTCCTTTTCTCTTTCGTACAATGTGGAACACAAGACAGGAATCATAGGGATATGCCAAAGCATCCACCAAGATTCTAAAGAGGGGAAAAAATCCCCTCAAAACACAAAGCAGCTCTAAAAGATGTAGCGAATATGATCCTTGGATGTCAACAGGCATCTACACACCAAGTCATTTCACAGTAAAAGCATATTACTGGGAGTAAAGACTCCTACATGCACAACAGCCTATAGGACCTTCCATCGAAAACTGGCCTCAGTTGTTAACAGAGCACGGATACAACAGTTTTCAAATATGTGAAGTCACTGCCTTGCACAACTGCTCCACAGATCCCTGGTTCTTGTAGACCCAGAAAGCATCCACCACTGTGGTACATTGAACAGTGACTTTAAAGAGATAGTAATGTTTCACTATAAATGCAGCTTCAAATATTCTTCATAGTTTTTGAACCATGTACCGATTTCCACCATTCTGTATGTGGAATACTTCAAGAATTATAAAAAAGTGTCCCCCCTCCAGTCCCCCTTTTACCAACTGTAAGCATCCTCCCCTCAAATGTGGAATCCGGTTATAGGACCAGACAGATGAAAACCGATTTGCTCCAGAAATGCAGCACTTTATCTGAACACAAAAAGCAGACTGTCCCCTGAACATTTCAGCTTACCTCTATATGCTGGAACATGTATGGATGGTTGCAGATCTTTCGTAACTGCATAATAGTGTTCATTAGTGTTTTTGTACCACCTTTACCCTGTGGAAGAAAGTCACAAAATAAACAAGATAGGCCAAATGTTCTTAGAAGTTCTTCATAGGAGAACAGAGACCTTGTTTCAAATACTAGTTCCCCCCAATATGGCGAGATTACAACACTGACCACTGTCTAAGAACTTTACAGTCAGAACTGGGTGATGTATCAGTTAATATGTAAATTCTGGTTTTAGAAAAACAGGGGAAGAAGAGCACGCAGAGCAAGAAGGAGAGAGGAAAGAGCGCGAGAAGAAGAGAGAGTGCGAGGAGAAGAGAGGAGAGCGAGAAGAAGAGAGGAGAGAGAGAGAGAGCGAGAAGAAGAGAGGAGAGAGAAAGCGAGAAGAAGAGAGGAGAGAGAGCGAGAAGAAGAGAGGAGAGGAGAGAGAGAGCGAGAAGGAGAGGAGGGAAAGAGGGGAGAGAGCGAGAAGAAGAGAGCAGGGAAAGAGGGGAGAGAGCAAGAAGGAGGGAGCGGGGAAAGAGGGGAGAGAGCAAGAAGGAGGGAGCGGGGAAAAAGGGAAGAGAGGAGAGCAGGCACAGAGGGAAGAGGAGAGCAGGTGCGGAGGGAAGAGGAGAGCGTGGGAGCGTGCGCAGGAAGAGGAGAGGAGCACGTGGGAGGAGAGAGAAAGCACATGAATATCATCTGGGACAGTGCCAGCAGGAGACTTACCTTTTTATCCTTCTCAGAGCCATCTGTCAGGAGGACCCCCTTAGCCTGCATGTGCCTGTATAGAACGCGCTGTAACGCGGACATGTCACACTTGATCACGTATTCCACCTAAGCACAAACATGGCAGAACAGACAATTATTGCAAACACTAAAACAAGTTATAAAAAAAATAGGGGTGCACCGAAATTTCGGTAGCCGAAACGTTTTGGCCGAAAATGGCATTTTCGGCAAAAAGCCGAAATAAAAAAAATGGCCGAAACGGGGAGCCGAAACAGGGGAAGCTCTCTCATTGCTCCCTGAACTGTCAGAGCCTTGTTATGCTAAGTCAGTGTCCTCACTTCTGTGCTATGCTACCAGAACGTTATAGTTACATAGCGATGGTTTTGCTCGTTATGTTCAGTCAGTGCCCTCACTTCTGCAACATGCTCTCAGAACTTGTTAGTTCTCCACTTTAAAAGTTGCTATCTTCGCTGTACTACAAGTCCCATCATCCTTACCTTGCCTGGTGCCAAACATAGCTTTGTTTGAGTGCTAAACAGAGTTGTGCATGAGCGCTGCCTCACTCTCTCTCCCCGCCCTGTATTCTGCTTGCAAAGCAGGGTAGGGTAGGAAGCGAGGCAGCGCTCATTCACAACTCACAACTGACCTACATCCTAAGTCTATCTAAAAACAGCGATGAGAAGCTATAATCAAATGAAATCATTGTCACTCCTCACAAGCACAGCATTTTTTTAGGATCTACTCACACAAACACAGGTCTCCTGCACCTATGAGAGGGGATACTGACCACTTGCACTGAGTGAGGACAGACTATTTCTGGGGTCAAGTTGTATTCAAAGAGGGATTGGATTTGCCTTTCATTTTGGAACTGGACTGCAAGGGGGTGCAACTACAGGTGATACACTTGTGCTGCGGCCCAGTATACAAGGGGCCCCCCATGTGCCCCAATATCCAACAGGTTTTAATTATACATCTCTGCAAAAAAGTGTGTGTTTGGATTCATATTTTTTTGTCTCTTTACACACACAGGAGACCTCGAATGACTAGTTAACCCTTTGAGGGCAAGAGAGTTATCCAACACACTGCGTTGCAATGCGTTGGATACCTCTGGCACTCAAAGGGTTAAGGCACTATGGACCACACTTTTGGGCAGGAAAAATATAACACACGTGACAATCTCTCCTCTGTAATGGCACCAGAGCACTAAAATGTGACGCGTCTGAATGACGACCAGCTGCAGAACAAAGAATATATCCTTATGTTAGATCTCAGTGAGCCTCACATCTACATGTGATCAGACCTCCCTTCTAAATGTCAGATGTTTATGAAAACCCCACACTGTAGAGTTAGGGAAACTAAAAAAAAGAAAAGTCACCATGCTAAGACACCTCAACATGCACGTGCACAAATGTGCCCCCACTGGTTCCTGTGCAGTACTGCAGCATTACACAAGTCCGGAGCTGCACAAAATTTCATGCTTTACCCAAAGACAAGATTAATTTTACAGAGAATAAGACTCTGCCTTTATGTTTAATACTGTCAAATAATATGTAAAGAAGGAACACTGATGTTTTGTTGGCACAGTGTGGAACTTTATGCCAAGTCCCTGCACAATATGCTAAATAGTTCTGTTCTAGGTCAAACCCATCACTCGCTGGGCTATTAGACATGCCCCCCCCCAGTATAGAACAAACCCATCACTCGCTGGGCTATTAGACATGCCCCCCCCCCAGTATAGAACAAACCCATCACTCGCTGGGCTATTAGACATGCCCCCCCCCCAGTATAGAACAAACCCATCACTCGCTGGGCTATTAGACATGCCCCCCCCCCAGTATAGAACAAACCCATCACTCGCTGGGCTATTAGACATGCCCCCCCAGTATAGAACAAACCCATCACTCGCTGGGCTATCAGACATGCCCCCCCAGTATAGAACAAACCCATCACTCGCTGTGCTATTAGACATGCCCCCCCCCAGTATAGAACAAACCCATCACTCTCTGGGCTATTAGACATGCCCCCCCCCCCAGTATAGAACAAACCCATCACTCTCTGGGCTATTAGACATGCCCCCCCCCCCAGTATAGAACAAACCCATCACTCTCTGGGCTATTAGACATGCCCCCCCCCCCAGTATAGAACAAACCCATCACTCTCTGGGCTATTAGACATGCCCCCCCCCCCAGTATAGAACAAACCCATCACTCTCTGGGCTATCAGACATGCCCCCCCCCCAGTATAGAACAAACCCATCACTCGCTGGGCTATTAGACATGCCCCCCCCCCCAGTATAGAACAAACCCATCACTCGCTGGGCTATTAGACATGCCCCCCCCCCAGTATAGAACAAACCCATCACTCGCTGGGCTATTAGACATGCCCCCCCAGTATAGAACAAACCCATCACTCGCTGTGCTATTAGACATGCCCCCCCCCAGTATAGAACAAACCCATCACTCGCTGTGCTATCAGACATGCCCCCCCCAGTATAGAACAAACCCATCACTCGCTGGGCTATCAGACATGCCCCCCCCCCCCAGTATAGAACAAACCCATCACTCGCTGGGCTATTAGACATGCCCCCCCAGTATAGAACAAACCCATCACTCGCTGTGCTATTAGACATGCCCCCCCCCAGTATAGAACAAACCCATCACTCGCTGTGCTATCAGACATGCCCCCCCCCCCCAGTATAGAACAAACCCATCACTCGCTGGGCTATTAGACATGCCCTCCCCCAGTATAGAACAAACCCATCACTCGCTGGGCTATTAGACATGCCCCCCCCCCCCCCAGTATAGAACAAACCCATCACTCGCTGGGCTATTAGACATGCCCCCCCCCCCCAGTATAGAACAAACCCATCACTTGCTGGGCTATTAGACATGTCCCCTCCCCAGTATAGAACAAACCCATCACTCGCTGTGCTATTAGACATGCCCCCCCCCCCCCAGTATAGAACAAACCCATCACTCGCTGGGCTATCAGACATGCCCCCCCCCCAGTATAGAACAAACCCATCACTCGCTGGGCTATTAGACATGCCCCCCCCCAGTATAGAACAAACCCATCACTCGCTGGGCTATTAGACATGCCCCCCCCCCCCCCCCCCCAGTATAGAACAAACCCATCACTCGCTGTGCTATTAGACATGCCCCCCCCCAGTATAGAACAAACCCATCACTCGCTGGGCTATCAGACATGCCCCCCCCCCCCCAGTATAGAACAAACCCATCACTCGCTGGGCTATTAGACATGCCCCCCCCCCCCAGTATAGAACAAACCCATCACTCGCTGGGCTATTAGACATGCCCCCCCCAGTATAGAACAAACCCATCACTCTCTGGGCTATTAGACATGCCCCCCCCCCCCAGTATAGAACAAACCCATCACTCTCTGGGCTATCAGACATGCCCCCCCCCCAGTATAGAACAAACCCATCACTCGCTGGGCTATTAGACATGCCCCCCCCCCCAGTATAGAACAAACCCATCACTCGCTGGGCTATTAGACATGCCCCCCCCCCAGTATAGAACAAACCCATCACTCGCTGGGCTATTAGACATGCCCCCCCAGTATAGAACAAACCCATCACTCGCTGTGCTATTAGACATGCCCCCCCCCAGTATAGAACAAACCCATCACTCGCTGTGCTATCAGACATGCCCCCCCCAGTATAGAACAAACCCATCACTCGCTGGGCTATCAGACATGCCCCCCCCCCCCAGTATAGAACAAACCCATCACTCGCTGGGCTATTAGACATGCCCCCCCAGTATAGAACAAACCCATCACTCGCTGTGCTATTAGACATGCCCCCCCCCAGTATAGAACAAACCCATCACTCGCTGTGCTATCAGACATGCCCCCCCCCCCCAGTATAGAACAAACCCATCACTCGCTGGGCTATTAGACATGCCCCCCCCCAGTATAGAACAAACCCATCACTCGCTGGGCTATTAGACATGCCCCCCCCCCCCAGTATAGAACAAACCCATCACTCGCTGTGCTATTAGACATGCCCCCCCCCAGTATAGAACAAACCCATCACTCGCTGTGCTATCAGACATGCCCCCCCCCCCCAGTATAGAACAAACCCATCACTCGCTGGGCTATTAGACATGCCCTCCCCCAGTATAGAACAAACCCATCACTCGCTGGGCTATTAGACATGCCCCCCCCCCCCCCAGTATAGAACAAACCCATCACTCGCTGGGCTATTAGACATGCCCCCCCCCCCCAGTATAGAACAAACCCATCACTTGCTGGGCTATTAGACATGTCCCCTCCCCAGTATAGAACAAACCCATCACTCGCTGTGCTATTAGACATGCCCCCCCCCCCCCAGTATAGAACAAACCCATCACTCGCTGGGCTATCAGACATGCCCCCCCCCCAGTATAGAACAAACCCATCACTCGCTGGGCTATTAGACATGCCCCCCCCCAGTATAGAACAAACCCATCACTCGCTGGGCTATTAGACATGCTCCCCCCCCCCCCCCCAGTATAGAACAAACCCATCACTCGCTGTGCTATTAGACATGCCCCCCCCCAGTATAGAACAAACCCATCACTCGCTGGGCTATCAGACATGCCCCCCCCCCCCCAGTATAGAACAAACCCATCACTCGCTGGGCTATTAGACATGCCCCCCCCCCCCAGTATAGAACAAACCCATCACTCTCTGGGCTATTAGACATGCCCCCCTCCCCAGTATAGAACAAACCCATCACTTGCTGGGCTATTAGACATGCCCCCCCCCCCCCCCGTATAGAACAAACCCATCACTCGCTGTGCTATTAGACATGCCCCCCCAGTATAGAACAAACCCATCACTCGCTGGGCTATTAGACATGCCCCCCCCCCCCCCCGTATAGAACAAACCCATCACTTGCTGGGCTATTAGACATGCCCCCCCCAGTATAGAACAAACCCATCACTCGCTGGGCTATTAGACATGCCCCCCCCCCCCCGTATAGAACAAACCCATCACTTGCTGGGCTATTAGACATGCCCCCCCAGTATAGAACAAACCCATCACTCGCTGGGCTATTAGACATGCCCCCCCAGTATAGAACAAACCCATCACTTGCTGGGCTGTTAGACATGCCCCCCCAGTATAGAACAAACCCATCACTCGCTGGGCTATTAGACATGCCCCCCCAGTATAGAACAAACCCATCACTTGCTGGGCTATTAGATATGCCGCCCCCCCCCCCCGTATAGAACAAACCCATCACTTGCTGGGCTATTAGACATGCCCCCCCCCCAGTATAGAACAAACCCATCACTCGCTGGGCTATTAGACATGCCCCCCCCCCCCAGTATAGAACAAACCCATCACTTGCTGGGCTGTTAGACATGCCCCCCCCCAGTATAGAACAAACCCATCACTTGCTGGGCTATTAGACATGCCCCCCCAGTATAGAACAAACCCATCACTCGCTGGGCTATTAGACATGCCCCCCCAGTATAGAACAAACCCATCACTTGCTGGGCTGTTAGACATGCCCCCCCAGTATAGAACAAACCCATCACTCGCTGGGCTATTAGACATGCCCCCCCAGTATAGAACAAACCCATCACTTGCTGGGCTATTAGATATGCCGCCCCCCCCCCCCCGTATAGAACAAACCCATCACTTGCTGGGCTATTAGACATGCCCCCCCCCCCAGTATAGAACAAACCCATCACTCGCTGGGCTATTAGACATGCCCCCCCCCCCCAGTATAGAACAAACCCATCACTTGCTGGGCTGTTAGACATGCCCCCCCCCAGTATAGAACAAACCCATCACTCGCTGGGCTATTAGACATGCCCCCCCCCCCCAGTATAGAACAAACCCATCACTTGCTGGGCTGTTAGACATGCCCCCCCAGTATAGAACAAACCCATCACTTGCTGGGCTATTAGATATGCCGCCCCCCCCCCCCCCCCGTATAGAACAAACCCATCACTTGCTGGGCTGTTAGACATGCCCCCCCAGTATAGAACAAACCCATCACTTGCTGGGCTATTAGATATGCCGCCCCCCCCCCCCGTATAGAACAAACCCATCACTTGCTGGGCTATTAGACATGCCCCCCGTATAGAACAAACCCATCACTTGCTGGGCTATTAGACATGCCCCCAGTGTGTGGGCTCTGCCTGGATTCCTTCATTACAAAGTACAGGGGTAATATGGAGCCAGCACAGAAACTTATCAGCATAATGGGACAGACTGCCACCAACAAATAAAGGTTCATTTCTCAAACCCTCCATTACAAGCAAATAGCTAGTACAACTTCTAAGAAGGTTTTCAATTACCCAACACATCTTAACCCTCTGAATGCCAAAAGGGTATGCACATACCCCCGGCACTCAAAGGGTTAAGGTGACATGACCACTCCCATACTTAAAACTAGCATCTGTCCAAATTAGTTATTCTTTTTAGAGGCACAAAATCTAATGTCTGCATTTTAACTTTGATCATCAGAGGGGCATGCGACAATGCTCTGCACACCCCTCCGTCACACAAAGTGTTAATGTATGTCTAAACTGTGCTATTAGGTCACCATCTGGATAAGATATAAAGGAGTGATGGATAACGTCCCCCATGCACCTCCTAGTGAATGGAAAAAACAAACGTACCTTTTCAGGCAACTGAGCTTCCACTTCTTTTTTAAGCCTACGGAGCAAGAAAGGCCGGAGAACTTTATGTAGACGCCTGATAATTAGGATTGTTTCCTCCTCGTTCAGATCCACCTACAAGGCAAAAGAAAGTTGTAATTTTTTTTTAATCTTTTTTTAAAACCACTTGGCAGTGCATTGCAGAAGTCTCTAATATACAGTGGATTAAATGCCAGAGGAGGGAGATGTAAAGCCCAGTTCAAAAGAAAAACAGGTTACATTTTACTGGAATATGCAAGTCCTTGTAACTGGGTTAAATAAAAGGAGCAGTTCATTTATTGAAAGAAAGAAAGAAAGAAAAAAAAAAAGAAGAAAACACACACACACACACACACACACACACACACACACACACACACACACACACACACACACACACACACACACACACACACACACACACACACACACACACACACACACACACACACACACACACACACACACACACACACACACACACACACACACACACCACTAGCCAATGGCGAGTAGAAATTCAGCCCTGGCGAGTAGAAATTCAGCCCTGGTGGGTATGTTATGTATTGCAGTGGCAAGTAACTTTTCATGTCTAGCTAGTATCAAAGGACATTTTTCTTTTTCCCAATTTAGGTTACCTGTGTTAGTCCAGTGGTGTAGAGGCCAAATGAATGAATGAGTATTGCAGTATGTAATAATACCTTTTTTATTGGACTAACATCTAAATAACAAAGCGCTTGAATGTGTGTATCCCTGTGTGCATAACTGCACATGCTCCGTAGGGAAAGATGCAATCACGTGTCGGATTGCAGTCAGAGGATTTGCTGATCCAGTATGGTGAGCTGCGAACGGCCCAGCGCCCCTGGCTCCGGGGCAGCAGCCAAGGCCACTGTCTGGCAATTTGGCCCATGTACACGGACCTTCAATACTAATTCAGTTATATGAAGACAAGCTGTCAAGAGCAAAGCTCCCTTTTTTCATTCACTCTCGAAAGCTTGTCTCCATATAATTGAATGTTAGTCCAAAAAAAAAAAAAAAAAAAAAAAAAAAAAAAAAAAAGTATTACATACTGCAATACTGTATGCCACTGGTGAGAGAGATGTCATTAAAAAATTTGAAGTTCTTGCTGGGACTATAGGTCACAATTTTTGCACCTTTCTTGTGATGTGGATATCAGAGATGTGTGGAATAAATTAGCGGGTTGGCAGGTGCTGTTACACCCTGTGATTGCTCTGGGTGTTTGAGAAAGGGATTGAGTTTGCCTCATTATTGAGCTAGTGGTTCTATATTGTAATGCAATGTGCTGGATAACTATCTGCCACCCCTGTAGATAAGCGTTAATAAAGTGTTGATCAAGAGAAATAGATTGGTGCAGTGCAACTGTTCAGCTGTTTTTCATTCTATTCTTATTTGTAAGGTGTATACCCATTTGTAAACATTCTCACCTTTGTGTTGAGATTCTAAATAATTGCATTCTAATGAGGATAGGTTATTTGTATATTGGAGGAAAGAAGAGAAGTCATGAGGAAGAAGTTGCTTATTGGAGACTTATCAGATGTCTTGACTGGAAGAAAATTTAAGGATTAGTAACGTCCAATTTAAATAACATGTAATATTATAGATATTTAAAAAAATAAATTGGTGAAAGTCCTTTCTCCAGCCTTAAAGTTTGAGACACACAACGTTTTAAAGTTCCCCCCTCCATCCCCTTTCATAGACGTCATCCTCTACCTGACAGAAGCAGATCCTGGTCCAGGGACCGGCAGGCGGCTCTTCAGCAGATCTGAAATAACACTATCTAAAATGAAATACTTCATTAGTACGGTCTATAAAGTGTGTGTGTAAACCAGGCACTCTTTGTAGTCCGTTTCAATGAAGTATTTCTTTCTAGATAGTGTTATTTCGGCTCTGCTGAAGAGTCACCTCGAGTAGGCCGACACAAATCTCCTTCTGTCAGCTTTATAGCTGACAACGGTGAAAGGGGAGAGAAGGGGAGACTTTAAAATCTTATATCTCTCAGACTATAAATGAGAGACAGGACTTGCACCAGTTAATTTATTTTTTTAACATCAATATTACATGTTATTTAAATCGGACATTACTAACCCTTTAACCCCTTAAGGACCATTGACGTGGCAGGACCGTCACCCTGGTCCGGCACTTAAGGACCAGTGACGGTCCTGGTACATCACGTACTTTTATTCACCGCACTCCAGTAGGAGCGCAGTGAGTAATACCGGGGACTGAAGTTGATCGCTCCAAGACTAGAGCGATCTCTTCCAGTCCGTCCGTTCAGCGTGCCGCCCCACGTGATCAGTCACGTGGGACGTCACATCAAAGTTTTATATGTGGTTCTTAAGGGACAGCACACCCCGGGACCGCTGGTCCTTAAGGAGTTAAGGGAAAAAAGTGATCAGTTATCTTCCTGGAGGGATAGAATACATATTGTAAGGAATGTTCAGGTTGCAGGACATGGATGAGATATACGATGCAGTCCATCTTAAGACTAATGATCTGGCTTCGTGTCATGTTAGGGCAGAGAAGTGAGGTGGTTTTCCCAGTCTCTCTCAGGTTTTGCCTCTGCACAAGAAGGAAGAATGCAGAACTAATATGTGGTTGATGAAAGTCACCAGAGCATATATGAACCATCAGATCAGAGATAGCCCAACAAAAACCAAATTAAGTGTCAACGGACACTGAACAGGGGTAACACCACCCCTGCGCTGTCAGTCCCAGTCAGGTCTAGGAGGCATTGCTAGGAGCCACCCGGCTCCAAAAGGGACTGACAGAGAAGGCGCGCGGATGTCACTATGGCAAGATGTCCGCTCTCCGTCCTGCTGTCAGTCTTGGAAGAATAGAGATTTCTCTTTAATCTGGTAATAATTCTGGCAACTAGAGCTACTGAGCAGCTAGTCGCCAGAGGGGCAATTATGTGGTGCAATTTTATTATTGGGTGGTAGTTCCGCTTTAACGTATAAGGAATAACCCAAATACAGTGTGTAAGATTAAAAGTTCACCCCAGAAATTGCTAAAATGTATTTATCTGGCAGGCAAAGGGTTAATCTGCTGAGGAGAGAAGGCGTCCAAGCCCTGCATAGGATACTCATTCAGGAAAAGCACAAAATGGCTGCCGCGGCAGGAGCCAATCAGAAATGAGCGTGAAGCAAGCACTCATGGGAAATGTAGTTTTCCCAGAAAAAGTATGCTAACAGTACCTAAAGCCCCGAGCCCCCAAACACATACCAAACATTAACAGGATAATAGAGCAAGGGCAAACAAAATGAGTAATCTCTAAAGTCGCTATGCTGAGCGGTTGCAGACATATGTCCCAAACTGTACAGTCCCATAGAACTGAATGGAGCAATGGCATCTATGCGGTAAAAGCACACCTTTACACAAATTTTGATAAATTGCAACAAAGTAAATGTGCACTAGAAATTACTAGCACATGTCACTAGACCCAACAAACACTGAACCCAGTAGGTAAAGTGCCAACAACCCCCCCAAAAAATGCTAAACCAGCAGCTAAAGGGTTAAGTTACCACAGAAGCTTGCTCCAACACACCCAACAGACAAAGATAAACCCAATGAGTGCAGGAGTGTGCAATAGGAACTCCAAAGGAAAACCCCTGTGCGGAGGGGCACTGTGGGACATGTGGACCTGCAGCACTCAAAGGGTTGCTCACCTTTCCTGCAGGTCTTCTGTCTTCAGATTACCATGTATTAAGAAGAAGCCTCAGTGGGCAACTCCTAAGGAAAGAACTTGTACCCAAGATTTTCCCCCCAGGCCTTAAGGTCCACAAAAAGCACCTAGATACAGAGCTAGCCACATCTAAGGACATTGTCAGTTATGGTAATCCGCTTAATGGTGGCATTCCATTTCTAATAGAAAAACAAAAAATTTGCTAAAACTATAACAGAACTGTTCTCTTGCCAACATCTTCATGCAAGGAACAAATCTTACTGGAGCGGATTGGCTAGCTGCAGCCAAGGATGAAAGGTAGGCTCCACCCCCTGCATTCACTTCAACAATTGATCCTGCCTACTTAAAGGGGCAGATCGCCTACCCAAAGTTACCAGTAACCTGTATTGTACGACAGAAATATATTTGTCAATACAAATAATGCTTTATGGAACAATTTACTCAAAATAGCTAGACTAGAGGAAAAGCACTTTAATAAAAGCAGGGATTTTTATTCTTTTATTAGTAATGGCGGTAAACTGATGGAATTCTTTGCCTTCAGATACTGCAGTTGCTTTCAGACAAGTAATGGATACCTTTCTAGCTCAGAACCATATTGAGAATAATGACAGCTTGTTTCACAGCAGTTAGGATGTTGATCGAGAGAAACAGACTGCCACTTGGGGCTTAAAGTGGAACTCTCAACTCCATTAAAGTAATCTGTATTCAAATATTCATCTACAATAAAGCGTCAATCATTTTTTTTTTTTTAATAGCTATGGTAAAGGAGATATTAGCAGTTCGACATAATCAGCGAGGTCCATGGTGGGATTGCCGATGTACAGCTCAGAGCCAAAAGGCTGTCAATCACCTCTCCTCTTCCTCCAATGATGTGCCTCATTCCCTCCTCCTTCTGTGGCTCGCAGATCTTCATGTGACCTGGTGCACTCGCTTCACAATGCACGTTCAGGTCATGTGGAGGCAAAGTGAGAGTGTGTTCATGCGTTCTCTCCATATAAAACGTGCCAGTTTGCTTGCCAATCTAAAATAGCCCTAGAGGACTGAGACTTTCTAGTGGCAACCCCTTTGGAGGTATCCCAGCTATTGCCAAAAATTATTTAAAAAAAATTAAAAAAAAAAAAAAAAACAACTTTTACCAGGTATGTGTATACATACATGTCTTTTTGTTATGATGCCAATAAGTTAACCTTAATTGTGACAGAGAAGTACCACACACATTTTTCCATGCCACTTGAAAGGCTCAGTCTGCTTGCCTCTGGGGTTATTTTTTAGCAAGACTGGCACTTTATACTGAGAGAGAGCATGAATGCGCTCTTCCTTTGGCTCCCCCCTCCAATGACCTGGACGTGCATTATGAAGAGTGTGTGCCAGGCCACAAAGATTTGTGGGTCACTGAAGGACAGATCGAGGCACAACATGGGAGGCGGAGATTGCAGGGAAGTGCCTTTCAGTACTGAGTTGTACTACCGATACCACCAGTGATGTCATCAGGTACATCTTTAAATTGCCAATATCTCCTTTACCAGAACAATTTAACAGATAACTTTAATGGAGGCAAGAGTTCCACTTTGATTGTAAACAGCTTCAATGTATTATTTTTGTCTCTCTGAATCAACTTTGTGCAGCTTCATTAACTACGTTACTATGACAGGATTGATACATTCAATTATATTAAGGAGTTTAAGAATGTTCAAGGAGGAATACATTTTTTTACAATAAAAGGAACTCTAGGAAAAAGGGAGATTATCTACAACTGGAAGATGGAAAAATAAGAGGAAATGTAAGAAAACCACTTTAAATAACCTGTAATAGATAAACGGAAGAGCCCCCCAGCAGAAGGGATTTGTATAGGAATTTACAAATCCTCGGGACAGTTGTATGGCTATTCTAAGAATCAAATAAATCTGGACTCACTAGATAGGAAAATGGGTAGACTAGAGGGTTTACTGCTTATCTACATTCGAATTCTAGGTTTCTGTATAAAAGTTGTTACAGCTCAAGTTTTTTCAATAAACTGCAATTTTCTTTAGTCAAGAGTTGGCCCATACCTATAACTTACTGTGGAGAGAAACAGTCTATGACTATGGCTCTGTAATAACTAACAACTTGTACATTAAAGGGATAGTAATACTTAATTTTATCTTTTTTATTTTATTTTGTAGGTATTAAAAAAACATGAAGAACGATATAAGTCTTATCTCTCAAACCTTTATGGTATGAGAGATATTTACAAGCAAAGTTTCCCCTCCCGCCCCTTTTTCCTAGTGTAAGCCATCTCTTCTCAGATGTGGAATCCAGTCCATAGACCAGACAGATAACAGAAGGGGACACTCTTATTCCTATGAGAACAATGAAATCCCTGGCCCCCTTGACATGTTTTTCAGGGTTTTCCCTTATCTTAATTGAAGATTGTCCCTCTCTGCAGTCTACCTGGGCACCTCCCTTCTGATCTGGCTGAACAGTGTTACATCAGTAAAAGGGGCGGGAGGGAGATACTTTATCATTGAATTACTCTTGAACTACAACTCTGACAGAATTGAAATAACACTCTCCAAAGTCCAAATACTATGATGATTAATTAGAGCTGCTTTTATTATGAAACATTACTATCCCTTTAAATATCTCCCAGAAGTGGGTTGGCAGGAAAACTACTGTAGGAATTTTGTTTTCTTTTTCATGAAAAGAAGGTTTACTGCTCCTTTAAGGCTGTATTGATTAAGGAGATCCAAAACAGAAATGAAAGTAACCTGCTTGTTGTACTCAAAGCGATTATGCACTAACATCTGGAATGAGGATGACTGGAGTTGTAGTCCAACAGCTGGCAACCCAGCAGTTTACAACCACTGCTATAGAAGCCTATGCACTACGATGCTCTAAGTGCATAGGCTCCACAGAATAGCATAGGAACTGGAGATTTTATCACACCATCATGCATAGCCACTGATATTTTTATTATTCTCTGTTTATGTAGCGCCAACTTCTTCTGCAGCTCTAAAGACTGAAACAGGTCCCTCCGCTAATACAAGCACATTCACAGTACACATCTATATACACTAGTCTGAGAATTACAAATAAAGTAATAATTTAACCCTTTAACCCCTTTAAGGATCGGCTGGAAGGGCACGCGGCAAGCACTTAAGGTCCACGGAGCTGTTTTTTACATGATCGGATTCAGGGTTCCCCTGAATGGCATGCAACTGCACAGGGAGCCCTGAAACCCATGACGTGCCATGGCCATCACTGGTACTTTAGGGAAGTTTTCCCATGACTGTCCTGCAACGTCCTGGGTCCTTAAGGGGTTAAGGATGAGGAAAGAACAGGACATTGCAGAGTTCCGACATCCTCACCCCTGTGGCCCTTAAAGGGATAGTAATACTTGAAAATAGTTTTATTTTATATTATAGCCCTTAAAAAAACATTAAAAATGATACAAGTAAAGTTTCCCCTGGAGTGACGTCATTGCTATAGCGGTTAGATTTGGAATCTGGTCCGCAGACCGGCACCGGCTCTTCAGCAGTGCCAAGATCACGATCTTCATTGGAATGGTCTATAAAGTGTGCTTGCAAGCCAGGCACACTTTGTAGACAGTTCCAGTGAAGTAGTCCTTTTTAAAGATCCTGATCTTGGAACTGCTAAAGAGCTGCTGGCTGATCTGTGGACCGGATTCCAAATCTGTCCACTAGATGGCAGACTTGGCTAAAACAGCCAGAAAAAGGGAACTTAACTTTATATTACTTGCTAATATCTCCCAAACCACAAATGTTTGGGAGATGAGACTTCTATCATTTTTAATGTTTTTTAAGGGCTACAATATAAAATAAAATTATTTATTTGAGTATTCCTATCTCTTTAACCCTTTGAGTGCCAGAGAGGTATTCAATGCACTGCATGTTGCAATGTGCTGGCTACCTCCTCTCTGGCACTCAAAGCGTTAGGCGGTAACTGGTCAAAGAGACACCTGCTCACACCACATGTACAATCTCCACTGTTTGCATAAAGACACACACAGGTTTATTTTGCCATTCTGCCTTGTGAACATGTACCTTTTCCCCAGTCATGGCAAAGGGAGCATTGAACCACTGCTCAAAAGTGCTGCAGCTTTTGAAGATTGTTGGGAGCAGAAAGTTCAGCAGTGCCCACAACTCTGGGAGCTTGTTTTGTAGTGGGGTCCCAGTGAGGAGTAGGCGCCGGGGTGCCACATAGTGCGTGTTCAGGACCTGCGTAAGCTTGCAGTGATGGTTCTTCATACGATGACCTTCATCCACAATCATGTATTTCCAACGGATCTGGAGGTGATGGAGGAGTCACAAAAGGAAATCAGGAAAGGGCAATGAAATGCAATTATCTGTTTTAACCCTTGGGATGCAAGAGATGTTGCCAACGCAATACAAAGCCATTTGTTGGAGAAATCTCTAATATTCAAAGGGTTAAAGTAGAAGTCCCATGAAACCGCAATTACCTTGGCCAATATCTGCTTGTCTTTAATGATGTATTCATATGTAGTGAGGAGAACATTAAATTTCCCGCTGCGAAGCGTTGGAACAAAAGCACGACGAGCGGCAGGAGAGCCCTGCAAGTAAAGAAATAGGCTATGTACATCACTGCACAAGGACATACTAGGGCTGATTACTGCTGGCATGGGTAACCTGTGGCTCTACAGCTGTTGAACTACAACTCCCAGTATTCTCAGTTAAATAGCTAGTTAAAGATGAGCTGAAATCCAACAGCAGTTGTCGAGTCACAGATTAGCATCCCCCAACTCCCGACTCACACACTTACCTTGTATGAAACCTTCACCACTGAAGGCCCCCACTTATCAAACTCGTAAACCCAGTTGGACAGAGTTCTGTAAGAGAACGACCAGTCATTAAATAGGAAAGGGATACTTAGGATAACGGGATATTTATGCACTTACCTTTTCTCTTTGTCCTTGCTGAACACCGGAATCATTGAGTTAAATAGCTACCATTAGGAGGCAGGACACTTGCCAACAAAAACTCTCTACAGGAGAAGACTCCTTCCCAGCTCTCCTGAACCCTCCACCCATTTGCAACAGCACTAGTTTTACATATAGAAAAGACACAAAGAAAAGAAGCAGGGCAGGAAGACAGCCACCACTCCAGAGTACAAAGAGGATACCCCTGCATGGAATCCAAGCCACGTGTTTTTCTACGGAAGGTATGTCCTGCGTTTCCCAAGGACCGAGAGAAAATTATTTTTCAGTAAATACACAAATCTTCATTCCCTTTTTTCAGTCGTCCATTGTGGAACACAGGAATCTTGAGGGCATACAAAAGCTGTCCCAATCAGAATTAGTGATAATGCATTTTCAAGAGACAAAATAAAATACAGCAGCAAAACTCGAGTCAATAGACACCACCACCACACAAAACCAAGCATGACAAGAATGTGAAGGTCTGCTTCTTGACTATCCAGGCCAGTTTGGGCTTGGGTTGAAAACAGAGTTCCACGAGTAGGAGTCTTGGTCACTTGCGAATAGTAGCAGTGGGAATGAAACTAGGGAGATTTCCAATGAAAAACACTGAGATTTACATGTGAAATGGGGCAAAAGGAACTCATGACTACAACAGCATGGCTACTGAGCTTATCCTAATCGGGGCACATAGCTGTCCACGAATGGTAAGAGAAAAGATCTCAGAAGAAAGATCAGCCAATCGGATCTTCAGCCATGGAGTGCAGCACACCTTTACAAGAAAAGCAGCTGTCTTACCAAGAAATCTAATCGTATTTGAGGCTCTCACACAACCGTAGGCATTAGCCTCATGAATCCATATGTATGATCTCTCCCCACCTACATAACTGCTACTTGACTGAATCCAGCAAGCAATTCATCAAATACCCATGATCTTTCCTTCCCTAGTAGTAGCCAAAGCTGGGCACAGTCCATGAAGTTCTTCAAAAGAGAATCTAGGTGTTTATCCACGTATCTGGTACTTAAATGCTACTGCATTAGCTGCTGGTGGGGCTGTGTGTTTTCATGGGTTGAGGGATAAGGGAATAAACCACAGGAGGGGTGTCTCACAACTACAACGCTGCAGCTGAAAATGCGTAAAGAAAACAAAACCTCTAGACAAGTAGACAGTCTTATCCAGCGACTTCCATTCCCCAAAAGATAATCTGGTATAAAGAATCACAAAAGGCCAAGGGGATAGAATCCCGCTTTTTACAACCTGAAGATGTCCTGAATGGACTTCCCAGAATAAACCCAAAATCTGGAGAGTCTCCAACAGCACCTGAATCGGACCCTCCACAGAGCCCCTGTGGCCCTTTACAAGGGAGTCCCCATGAGAGAAAAATCATCACTATCCTCATCACCTGTCTCGCCCTCTCTTCTAGTGAGGAATCCTGCCCAGGAGAAGCAGAATCACTCTCGGTTGGATAATATACACTTTTTCTAATGGAAACAGGGTGACCCTGAACTAATGTACCCAGAATACACCGGATAGATGAAGGCAGGCTGTCAAAGGCCTGGAGACCTAATAGAGAACAGGTAAGGGCCCTACCCCATGCAGGTTCTAAACAGAGGAAGTGCACTCTTCTGTGGTTTGTGTAGGGCCACAACATAAGCTGATCTGACTGACCCTTAGGGAGACTGGCCTGTCAGGACAGACAACTAACCAGTACAGGAGAAGCCAAGGCAGTTCTGGCAGTCTTGGACTTCCCCAAATAACTGTCCCAGATGGAAAGTGAAAGGTAATACAAGAAAAACTTATCTGCACAATTGAGGTGTATTAGTAGCCCAGAAGAGAGAACCTGTCCACCTAAAGAGACTGCCAGATCTAAGGAGTCTTCTGGATGTGCCAAGCAAGGAAAAGGAAGGGAGAAGCAACTCCTCACCTTCCTGCCTCAGAGCCTGGGAAGCTGGGCCTTTATGCATAAAAATAATAAATACGTTGGAGCGGTGGTTCTTCCAGCCGCTCATGCCGCCAGTGCAGCAGGGGTCCCCAATCTGGGAGTCTCATTCATTTATGGGATACTTCATTCATGACTAACAGCCCCATGGTCTGAATACAACCCCGAGTCACATGGAATTGGCAGAAAGCGGCAACAAATGCATAACCAAAATAGTTCATCAAAATTTAAAGGCACTTTATAAAATTAAGAGTCCATAGGGCAGTGTCCCAAATGTAATGAAAAAGAAAGTGAAACAAAAAAAACTGAAAACAATTTGAGAATGTCTAGAAGTACTGAACCACAACACACACCTCAGAATGTAGACAGCAGATAGTCTAGGGGGGTGGGGGGGGGGACATGCATACAAAGCCTGCACCAATGTGGGAAGTGGGACTGGAGAGAGGACTTCTCGTAGGGCAGGCAATCACAATTGACAGACATTGTACTTTTCCACATTCTGTTCAGCTCTGCATGCAAAAGGAAAGGACATATAGGGCTGGGGGGGGGGGAATGGCACCACCCATGCTATAATATAAAAGGCCAGAATGTTTGTCCGATGCAGTCATGTGCAGTAGAGACTACCAGTACGCACAGAATGCTGGGAGTTCTGTGCTGGGAGCATTCTGTACGTTCGGGCAGTCTCTACTGCGCATGACTGCATCTCATGCGCCACCAGTGAGGTGGTGGCAATACACAGAGCAGGACTGGCCTCTTTACCTCACCGGACCTTAGCCCATGCACATGAGCTTTTACAGAAGTAAAGAAATAAAATGAATGCACAATAAATAAAAAAGAAAATCTGAAGAGCAATAGCGGTCTCTTGCACTACTGTAGGCTTCTGCTTATGGTAGAGCTGGGAAGGCTTCTCCTTCTCCAGATAGATTTTGTCTCCAAGTGCCCTGCCCCCTAGAGGTAGTTACTTACACACATGGTTCCTGTGTTCCACTATGGACGAAAGAAAACTGTATTTTGCAGTACAATACAATTAACCAAAAGAAAAAAAAAAAAAAAGTAATACATTCAGTTACGATGCCAACAGTCGACCACTAAGTAATGGGTCCTTGCACCCACACAATTTGCTACCAGTACATAAAAGTGTGTGCATAGATAAAATCCCCATTGAGGCTAAAGGAGAAATAACATCTAATAACAACGTCCTACCTACTTTACGATGGCTGTAAAAACCTAATGGCCTCTGTGAATTTTGCCCTTGTGCCATCGTTCAAGAGAACCTCTGCAGTCAGTCCTGAATGTCATGTACATGGAGGAAGACTTAACCAGGACCACAGTACACAATGCACTCTTAACCCTTTATAGATCAGTGGTGTGTGCATCATATCGCTTTGCGATGCATTGGGCACACCTATGGCCATTATAGAGTTAAACTGGTTCATGAACGTGACTGCTTTCAAAATGAAACAGACTTGCATCCTGTATTCCTGCTACAAACAGTCATGTCTGCCTCCATGGACAACATCCAGGACCAGATGAATAGGTTAAGCACTTAAAGTGATTGTGATGTTTCACAAAAACAGCAGCTCCAATTAATATTCATAGTATTTGGGCCATGGAGAGTGTTATTTCAATACTGTCAGAGTTGTAGTTCAAGAGTAATTGAATGATAAAGTGTCCCCCTCCCGCCCCTTTTACCTAGTGTAACACTGCTCACCTCAGATGTGGAATCTGGTCTTGAGACCAGACAGCCAGTAAGGGATTATCTTCTTAGTGTGAGAACAATGAAATCATTGCCGCCCCCACCACCAGCAGACAGGTTTTTCAGCTTTTTTTTCCCCTCATCTTAATTGAAGATTGTCCCTCTCTGAAATCTACCTGGACACTTCCTGCTGCTCTAAGCTGAGCAGTTACATCAGTAGAAGGGGCAGGAGGGGGATACTTTATCATTCAATTACTCTTGAACTACAACTCTGACAGAATTGAAATAACACTCTCCATGGCCCAAATATTATGAAGATTAGACCTGCTTTTATTATGAAAAATTACTATCCCTTTAAAGAGGAACTATCACCCCAAATAAAGTCTCCCCCAGCAATTACCCATTTAGCAATAAGCTTAACAATAGTAGTATTAGCCAGCTTAATCACCGCGCTACTGAGAAATCCTACTTGTGAGGAGACTGACGGCCAGGCAACAGCGCAGTCATCTTTCCTTACAGACATCTGCGCTCCTGTGCTGTAAGTCCCGGTCTCTTCTAGGAGGTGTTGCATGGTACCTTTAGGTACCAGCAGGGACTGACGGCACAGGCGCACAGATTCTGCAAAGGTGCTGTTGTCTGACTGTCAGTTTCGTCAGGCGTATGATTTCTCAGTAATGCAGTAACTATGCTGGCTAATATCGTTAACAATTACCCATCTAGTAATCAGCTTGAGTGAAGACTTTATTTGGGGTGATAGTTCCCCTTTAAAGACACAGTTCATAGGGGATATTAGGATTTCCTGCCATAACAAAAAGTAAACAGGAGTTATAGGTGGTGAAATTCTCCTTTAATACGTTCATGCAACTGTTTTATGTCCATGGGCAATGCCAAAGAAGACACATTAAGATTC